>JABSTQ010010593.1:0-182513 GCA_013358835.2 Ixodes persulcatus | reverse complement strand
CAAGGTTCTTTCATGGTATCTTCTTTTTTCACGTGGGGCAGCTGGTGGAAAGACACGCCAGGAGTCTTCCTCGATGTTGGCGTGCAGTTCGGGGCACGACAATTCAACATTAGGAAGGGAGAAACAGACCATTTTGAGCAGCAGGGTAAGGTGGGCGGAACAGCGATAAGAGTAGGGTGTCAGTGTCTCCACGCAGAAAACTGCCCATGATTTCTTTTGTGTGGAAAAAAGCCGTATGAAAAAGAAGCGCTCAATTCCAGCCCGGCCGTGGGCGAACAAAATCTAGATCGCCTAGATCGGCGCCGAACAGTCTGTGGCCGGTGCCTACTCAAAGAGCCCGACCTCCATGCGCGGCAGCGAGCATGCGACTCGTTTATTCCGGAAATATTGTGAGAAAAAGGCTGCAAATATATCGCGCGTGAATCCCCCTTAAGGTGCAACCCAACCGCGGATAATATTTTGGTCTTTTTTGGCGGCTTATAATTCCGTTCGTATGTATCCTACAGTCATAAAATGAATGTCAAATTAAATACCTGTTTTTCAACGCCGCTTCAATGTTCGATATTACGATAATTTTATTTGTGAGTTTCTTATTCACCTTTTAATTGACAACAGCATGGAATATTGAAGAAAACATTTCTCGAGTTAAAACGATAATTTAAAAGCGGTCGGTTGCTTATAATGAATTAAAAAGTACGAAACCAACTGTATGAAAAATATAAATTAAAAATGAAAAATAAAATCCAAATGTTTTGTCGTGTTATAGAAGCGGAATCACATCCACTAATCAAAATAACGGGGCATTAAAACACAAAGCATCCTTCGATATTAAATTTTTAAGAGCTTCATTATCGATATATTGCAGGTAAGAATGTTATTATACCTCAAACGTTTCCCATTCATTGTAAAAGCTTGGTCTGCTGGGCAAGTTGGTCATGGACATTCATCTTAAAATTAGTGCAAAAAAGACGGGACAAAAAGACGAAGAAGCACACAGGACAAGCGCTTGTCCTGTGTGCTTCTTCGTCTTTTTGTCCCGTCTTTTTTGCGCAAATTTTATTATGCATTTTCCCACTCAGTTACGGCAAGTTGCAGCTTCTGAACATAAAATGCAGATATCGACACGTGTACAAGTATAGCTTAATGTACGTTGGCCCTCGTGTGCCGCTTGGAACGCCACGTGAAATACAGAAAAAGCGCCAGAGGTTAGGGTGTCAGATGCCTGGATGCCCGCAATGAGCGAGCCAGTGATGTCAGAACGTGCGCGAGGCTGCGTGTGCACCACAGCTCCTTTTGCACGAGTTCAACTGTGCGTCGGTACACATGCCTGACACCATCCAAATGAAATGGGCTCCATGAAAAGTATTCCGGCAGTTGGGATTTGGCCACGCATGCAAACCAGAAAACTGTTTCGCAATCACACTCTGCTTGTCGGAATGGTTCCACTTCACTTTGTTTCCCAACCACCTCGGCTGCTATCAAGTGGTAACGATATTAAAACAAAAGCACGAAACATTAAACCGTCTCAGTAGCTCTGAGCCAACGCGCTGGCCTATACGGAGAGCACATCGTAGGCTTCTTGCACAGAGGTTGCGACGATGTGAGAACACCGAGCTTTTATTGGTTCAATGAAAGAACATAGTGGGTAGAGCTCGAGGCATCTAGCATTGAGGTCTACCCACTACCTCTCCAATCGAAGCCAATCAGAGCTCGACGTTGTTCTGACGTCACCGCAACTCCTGCGCAAGAAGGAGACGACTTGCTCTCCGCATAAGTTCCTATTTGTCGGGTTTGAATATTGGCCACCTCGGCCGGTATTCACCTCGCCCGCAACCTGACGGAGGCCAATCTGGGCTTTCGGTTGCACCTCGAAAGATCTCTAGCTACGATACGATAGGATACGATACGATACAATGCAGTACAATAAATACGATATTATAGGATACGAAACGATGCGAACTTTATTTTTCACAACAAATACGAGTGGTGAATGGAAGGCGGAAGAAAAAGCTGCAGAAGTGCAGCTTGACGAGGCTCTGGGCCCCCATTCAGCAGCTACGATGGAGCACATGTACTATATATACTGTTGTCAAACAAAGAGGAAAATCAAATGAACTGATTGATTATTTGGCTGTGGGATCATTTTACGATACTTTTTACTTTTAATAAAGAAGTCGTTCAGTAGAGATGATAAAGAATAACTTTTTTTTTTCATAAATGATTCTACATTTTGGAATTTGCGAAGGCTGGTGATTCCTCGGTGAGTAATAATCACTTTGTTCAATTATTTTAGCCTGCTTAAGAAATATATTTGAACTTCTATATTCCAAATATTTATACGCCATAGTTAAACGGTAGTTAAATATTTGGTGGATTTTAATAGTCTTGTAATATTTGAAACGTGGTTGCGTATAATAAGTATAGGAAGCTTTTTGTATTATTCTAATCACTTTTTTTTGCAATACGTGTATTCTATGTAAGGCTAAAAAATGTATTATCCCAGATAAGGTTGCAATAACACAAATGGGAATAAAATAATGAAATATATAAGACCTTTCACACGCTGGTTGGAAGGACGTGTCTGTGCCTATACATAATTCCTACGGATTTGGCTAGTTCAGAGCAAAATAATTCACATGATTGGTCAAAAGCACGTCATTAGAAAAAGGACTGCAGGGGTTTAGGGCTATTAACAAATTTAATGGGCGGCGACCCGAAGTTAAAAGGACTATAAACCCTATTAGTCAAACCACGGGGGCGGTACATTTTTTTCACGTATTTATATTCAAACAATTAAACTCAGCCATATTTATAAAAAACTCTACAAATGCTTCTGAAGATCAAATACTCGCGCTATCCGCGTAGATTACATATTTGCAGCTTGAATCGATGTTTAACATATCATTTATATATCTTAAAAAGGTGGCCGTAGGATACTTTCTTGACGAACTCCTCATCATACTTATACACGTTACTGAAAAAAGTAAGGAATCACATTACACTTAGTTATCGCTAAATGCAACTAATTACAGTTACAATTACACTTCCATAAAAGTAAGTGGTCTTTACTTCAAGAAGTAATCCGTTACATTTGTGGCGTTACGTTTAACCGCACTGTCCAAGGGTAAGAAACAAAACACAAGTAGTTATGGAAGCGTTATTGTTGCTGAAACTCACACTGTCGTGACCTGAGCAACATCTGGCGCTTAAAAAGTCTCATCGGACATCTTACCTCCTTTCTATGTGAAGGTGTCGTCCGCCTGCACTAAACACCTTTTCAACCCACCTTTTCAAAATAAGTGCTGCCACCGGACGCGCGACTGAGTGGCTGGAAAACGACGCGTTTTCAAGACCTCTTCTATCCTCTCGGCACCCAAAAAGTCACTACACCCCTGTTGGCCCATTGGGACGCTGTGTCCTAACTGCTTCTCCACCAAACTTTGGCTTTTCTCCCCAGCGTAGATTATCTTGGTCCCTGAGTGAATACAAAGTAAGTCACCTACTACCTCTCTCTCTCTCTCGGGTAGAAAAAAGCAAAGAGTGAAGACACAAAACACAAAGACGCGCACAGATCCGCTACACTAGCTCGCGTGCACGTTGCCTTTCTTTGTATTTCTTTTTTGTTGGAAGGAAACACTTTGAACTCGGGAGTTCGCCTAATATTGCTTCATGGAGAGTCCGTTTTTTTTTTTTTTGTTTATCAGTGTACTTTGAACTTTGTTTTGGGCGAGCAAGCTGACGAGTTACGATTCGCAAAGAGCCAAACCAGGAAAAAAAAGGAAAAAGATTTGAGTCGAGGATTTAGGTGACGTGAAAAAAAGGCTTTGAGCATCTAAAGAAATCCAGGCCCTTGCGTTTTATAAGAGCCGGTGACAGTGTGATTCCGGTAAGGCTTAGCTAAAAAAAATATTTTTTTACGATTTTTTTTAATATTTAAAGTTCCCGCCATTTCTATCCGAAAATGAAAGAAAATTGTAACGGAAAAACCACTCCCTTACGTAAAAAAATTAAAAAGCCTCTGACACGCCAAAAAAAATTTTGTTTTAATGCTAGGCGTTAAAGGGGCGGTGCAATGATTTTAACACTGAACGAATGTGCAGCTTGTATTATTTTTATTGTTAACTTCCGGGCATAAGTAAGAGACAAACGTGCCACCATACCCGAAATATCTATATTTAGCTGCGTAATCGCAAAATAAAAAACCCTTTTTTTCCCAACCTGCGGCCACATGGTGGCCGCAAATGGAATCCTTTGTGTGACGTCATTCGGAGTGTTTTGCAAGTGATAGTGTTGGGCAATTGTAAGCTCGATTTAAGGTTAAGTTTAAAAAATCTTGTTGTTTAGGCATGCAGAAATGCGTCAAAAGCCTTATCATTGGCGATAAAAGGGTATAATTATTGTGGCGCCATCTACCGCAAGTCAACAAAACTTGCCATCGCCGTCAGCCGTCGACGCCCGAGGCGCCTACGGCGGCTACACGAGCAACCCGGAGGTTTTGTCTTTCCCTCCTTCGACGGAGTCTGTTGGTCGTGGTGCGTAGTATCGTGGTATCGTAATGCCCGGTGTCCCACTAGAGCGACATACAGAAACAAAAGACAACAACAAGCCTCAAACCAGGGTTTTCGCGATTGAGAGGCTTTGTAGAATAAGGAAGGCTATGCTCAAACACGAGCATCAGCACGCGAGGGTACTCTTTGGCAGGCTTGCAATCGCTCGTGCTTACTTCACGAGCACCGAACGACTAAACGCCTGCCAAAGGTACCATCGCTAGCACGCTGCATGGGCTGCATGGGCTGGGGAAACGGAAGCCAGAAGAACCCAACCAGAACCAACGCCACTCCGAGTGGACGTCACAGGCGAAGCAGGTGCCGCTTCAATGTTGAGTTGAGGGGTGTCAGAGATATCAATTTCTTTCATTTTTTTTAATGAAAACTAGGGCAAGCATGAAAGGAATAGTTTCGGTCTTTCGTTTTATATGTGGCCGGGATCAATTCCCGCAATTAATTAGCCAAAGTCCGCAAATTGTTGCACCGCCCCTTTAAGATTGTGTATCATGACATCACTAAGAAATTGTTTCACTGTAGAGTTGCGTAGTGTTTTTTATAAATTGATTGTAAAACGTTTATTTCGTCGAAAAGAGCTTGGTGCTAAAAGATCGCGTTAAGCTGTCGGGAGTGCATAGCCCTCGACGACTTGGTCAGCCACTCCGCCGCCAGAACTTGGGTTAAAAATAGAAATACGAAGCCCCATTCAAAGTGCCCGCCAGTGCCCTGTGACGTAACAATGTACCGCAAGATGTCGGGGCGGTCAGAAAAGAGGGCATGGCCTGAAGGTCACGAGAGTTGTATCACTCCTCGCGGTTATCGTGACCGCGAGTAATATTTGTTCATATTTTTGTTATTTTCCGCAACTCCGCGAGCAATCAATGATCCAAGGTTTCTTTCACGTGCTTTTCATCGCCTAATGTTGCTGTAAAGGTAGAAGAAGAGGAGTCAGTGAACCTATACTTCGTTTCACCTGATGTGCGAGCGAAGGCAAAGCTGGAAGCGCGAGCACGGAAGCTCCGTGCGTTCAGGCTTTGCTCGAGCGCGCAAGCGGGGGAGAAACGCACACAGCGCCGGTCTGGCGCTTTTAGCTTTGGCTTCACTCGCAGATAAGGTGAAACGAAGTATAGTAATAAGTTCTACTCATGTTCTAAACAAAACAGGTACTTTATGCGCGACGTTTACTTGCACTCGGTACACTCACCAGTTCGTATTCTCTAGACGGCAGGCATCTTCAGCCTGGAGAGTATCCGATGGTTCAACGACCTCGGTGTCTGAACCTTCAGCAATGCGATCGGGCGTGTCGTATGCTTGCAACCCCTGCGAGCGTTCTAAATTTTTTTTTTTTTTCAAAACTCGATAGCCTGTGTTGTGCCCAGTATGGCTCTGTACCATCGTACTGATGACATGCACTCGTACACTGGCTTGGGTCGCTAAACTCGTCAGACACAAAGTGTGGGCCGAAGTTCGCGGAGCGTGCTGATTGGACTCTCCCGACGATGGCGTCATGCGGGACGAGATGTCAATCATTCCAACTTTCTCGGTGCTCAAATTTAAGCGAGATGAGAAACACAAAGTCACAGTGAGCTTCATCAGAGCGCGCGCGAGCAACACCGTGGGGCCAGGCCAGCCGATTGAACGGCTGCACTGATGACGTCGCGCCCGCGTGTCCGTACATCCCTACGCCGCGTTTGAGTCATGCTGTCTATACTCTGTTTCACACTTAGCGTGCAACGCTCTGAAAGCTACTGGCGCGAGCGCGTGGCTTCATCTATGGTTTTGTTTCCCCGAGAACTCGTGCAAATGATCAACGAGATCAAGCCCCACGCTCGCGCCAGTAGCTTTGATAGCGTTGCACGCTAAGTATGAAACAGAGTATAGATTGTCCCTGGTCGCTAAACTCATGGAGCACAACTTTGTGCCCGAAGTTTGCGGAACGCGCTAATTGACTCTCGCGACGCTTGACGTCGAGCCGAGCGAGGTGTCAATCATTAGAACGCTCATTCTTTTTCAGAGCGGCAGAATGTAGCAAAGTTCATCGGGGCGCGCGTGCAGCGCGTGAGGTGCGCGAGGAGCCCGCTGACTGAACGGCTTCGCCGATGACGTAGCGCCCGTTTGTCCCTACAAAGTGTACGTGGGCCAAACTGGTCGCTGTGTTAATGAAAGGCTTAGGGAGCACCGTGCCTCTCTTCGAACGACTCCGTCGGGCCACCTGGCTGTCCACTGTGACAGGTGCAGCTGCTCTCCAGCGTTCGGTGACACAAATATTTTGGGCACGTATAAAGAACAGAGGGCGAGAGAGATCTTGGAGGCCTTTCAGATAGCTTCTCGAGTAGAGGGATGCATAAGCCAACCCTCCCTTGCACTGACTGAGGCCGAGTTGGCGTTTCTAAAGACAACGACACGTGTCAACACGTAAACATCGTGATTTTACAGTTTTTAAGATGTGTAGTTTGACAACAAGGAGCTGCAGTGCGCATGAGCGATCTGGGGGGGGGGGGGGGGGGGGGCGGGATGCTTTTTGTGTTTTCTGAGGTTCCAATAAACCCATCAGTTGCGAGTGAGCGCTCGTCCGTCGTTTGTGTTTCTTACTATGTCCTCGTCTTTTGTGCGCTTTTAAAACCAAGACGTCCCTACATCCCTACGCGAAGCTAAAATTAATGCATTGCAGATTGTCCCTAGGCGGCCTGTTGACGCTCCAAATCCCTCCAAAGTTTGTGTAAAAAAAAAGTGATTAGAAACCTCGTTTGTCGAAGTTGTCGCTGACGTCAAAGTGACGTTTCCGAACTTTGCGAGAGCCGTGGTTTGAGCTCGAAATCTTTGCTTCGGATCGAGGCGAAGTTAAACTTTGTCAACATGGCGGTGCCGTGCGCTGCGGCCGAGCTTATCTTCCGCCACCATCGGCGTCGCGACGACTTTCGGCAACAGTACCGGCTATCAAAAGCAGTTGTGCGTTGACTCTGCGACGAGCTTCGTTCGGCGCCCGGACTACGAGGCGGCGGACAATCGCGTCTACCATGACCGTGGAACAACAAGTTCTCTGCGCGCTCCGGTTCATCGGAACCGGTAGCTTTCAAGGCATGGTGGCGACTGACGAGAACCTGTCAGCCTCCTATATGACTGTGA
Organism: Ixodes persulcatus; assembly: GCA_013358835.2. NCBI lineage: Eukaryota > Metazoa > Arthropoda > Arachnida > Ixodida > Ixodidae > Ixodes > Ixodes persulcatus. The sequence continues at coordinate 174,843 of JABSTQ010010593.1, read as the reverse complement.
GCCGGGCTGTCAGAGTTTCTGCGGCTGCCATCGTTTCTTTCTGTAATATCCGAAAAGGTACAACTAAGCTGGTACACAATTAAAAATGTTGGAAAACAAGCAAGACCGGGATAATTCTTGGGTAGTGACGAGGCTCCCTGGCAGCCAGCAGAATTATTTCCCCAAAATTCTACTGGCAGTCGTCACTCATTGGTGGTCAAATCAGTTCATCAAACGACGTGTCATCGACAGATCGTTTCATCGGTACGCGATGTAATCACATGAAGGAGATTTTCTTCAGTTAGAGGTATATACAAATTAAACATTTTCACACCTTTATACCTGTAAGTGAGGTGTCCCATAACTAACAACCTAATAAGTGTAGCGATAGACCTTATAAAAAATATGTAAACTTCACACTCTTAAAAATGTGTGATTTTTTAAACACATTTTTTAAAATGTGTGATAATGCACTACACCTTTTTATAACGATGTAAAACCACAATTCTCCTTCTCGAAAGGTGTAATTGGCACAGGACACTTCTTTTTCAGGGGAGTACACAGTGGCCCGGTACCCAATAAATAGACTGAGCAAATAAATTACACAAACGAGTCGCCGAAACTGCACGTCGCTACTTGGCCTGTGTCGAGGCAATTTCGGCTGAAAACCGGCTCTAATATTGGCCGGATGCACGGTTTTGTGCCTCGTCCCGAAATCCGGTAGGTATGGGCGTACCGATGCAAGTAAACGATTTATGTCTAATAGCACTGGCACCACTGATCTCTCAGTTAGCTGGATCGCGCATAGAGGCCTGTATTGCTGGTGGTCGAGTGGCACCACCGGCAGCCATCGCTTGACACGATCTAATGCATGCTATAGGAGAAACGGGAAAACTCAATTTTGTTACGTTAGTAGGTTGTTCTCGACCATGACACGTGTCCTCTCATCCACATCATCATCGCCCTAGGTGCGGGTACCGGTTGACGACGTTGGACCTCAAAGCGTAGCATTAGGCCCAGCCTTTGACTTAGCCCTAACGTCAGGCCAGTGCATACCCGCGTCCCCACCTCAATCTGCGCTGCCAGCAGTTCGGCTGACTCCTTAGCAATGATGACGCCGTTGCTATCGACCCACATGACGCGTCGCAGCCAATGACAATTCAGGTGCAGTTTCTCAGCTACAGACAACGCCGGCTTTGCTCTATAAGTCAGCTAATGTTTCGCATTAAAACAAAAAAACAAACAAAAAAAAACGCCGAAGACACTCAAGACTGTTTTCGTGTAGGAATGCTAAAGCATTATAGTACCGCGGGTGAAATGTTTTCGACTAATGTTTCTGCCGGTATTGTATTTGGGGTGTGTGTTTGCGTATTTGTTGCTCTGCTTCCTCGGCTGTGGCGTATTTGCGTGGGTGGCCACGTTTGCCAGCGGAAGCTGGCATAGATGTACACACTGCTGTCGATGTCGAGGCCGTAGATATGGACGTGGTCTCTTCACAGTCCATCGTACGAAGCACACAACGATCACAGACGAAGTGCAAGGCGCAACAGACGCGCCGGAAGTAGCGCGCAACGTCTTCCTTTTGCACACGGCGCTTCGGCGGTGACATCACGTTCCCCCACTGCGCAGGAGCGGCGTCCCCGCCGGCTTCACGGCTTCCGTGAGAAAGCATCTGCGTCCCTGTGCTTTTCTTCGTGTTTTATTTCTAAGGCGCGTTCGTTTTTGACCTCGAGCGGCGCGTGCTTGATGACGTGTTTTTATGGCCATCTTTCGGGCACTTCGCCGATGCCGCCTTTTCCCGTAATAGGACATATAAGTCCTTTTAAAAGCAAACAAATAGACACACATTTTCGCTTAGTGGGCGACATACAACAGAAAGCGTGAATTGTTTTTTGTTTTTTTACGAGCAAATATTTCGTAGTCATCTGTAAAGCCTCTATTAGCCCCGTGCGCGACCGAAAGCGTCGCTGTGGTCGGCCTTCCACGATTGACTATGACGTCGGAAAGGGGATTTTCATCGACGGAAATAAGAGGAATGAAAGAACTTTAATTTTGACGGTGTTGGCAGTGTTCCTTTAAGAGCGCAATGATTTCAAGCTTCCACCATGCTAATAACAAACACCATCTAACTTGTTGTTTGCAAGGTAATGACGTCACAAAGGGGAACCACAGGAGGGCGCCACCAAAACTTCTCGCCGCTAATACTATGAAGCAAAGTGAAAGTAAACCATCGCGGTCAGTATCGAAACGCCAATGCCACGTACAACGACGCAGGTTTTGATAAAAATGAGTAGAGTGAAAAATAACGTAAAAATTACTATCATCTCGATACCATGTCTGGATGAATAATTTCAGATTAAATGAACAATCAAAATTAAAAAAGGAAAACGTAAGATCATCCAACCTTGACCCGGCTGACCTTATATTTAGATGAAAACGTTTCAGATATTTAGGTGTTGATTTATTTGTGTCACTGCCAATATCGTCAGCAAAATGAGTTAGTGAGAGCCAATTTAGTGGGATAAAATGCGTACACAAATCTTTACTGGGCAGTTTTTTCCTGGCAGATCATAACGAGATCTTCATCGTGTTTGAATATAGAATATCTGTGGTTTCAGACTCACGACCCAAAACCTTGCCGTTGCGTACCCATACATAATTCCACCCGGCGACGCGCTTTTTTCAGAGGCCCTACCATGCAACTTTTTTAAGGTGGGGCACAATTGCTCGAGAAGAAAACAGGGACGCCTGTGGAAAACCCCAGATCAGTGTTCTTTAGTCGCTTTGTCTTGACCTTTGCGAGAACACTGTCACGTTTTTCGCGGCGTAAGGATTGAACAATGGCGTTCTGCTTGTTCACTCCTCGTGTGCGTCTTCTATGGCAGAACTCAACGGCTGAAGCGTCGATTTGTTCGTTAATTTTTTCACCGAGCTTAGCTAATATTGCGTAGAGGTCAGTGTTGGACAAAATACTCGACAAAAGTCTTTAAGTTACCAAATATCTTCTTCATGAAGTATTAATGATACTACTGTTGTTATATTCGCTGTAAAGTATTTCGAGTAGAGTAAAATTTCTTAGAAATATAATTCAATGACTTTTGAAGACACTTCCCCGTTGCGTAATTTGTATCTACGTCAGTGACAAACGCAATTATACAGTTTCGCAAATTTGGTATACCACAATGGTTTATTAGCACGCAACAGGAGAAGAAAATATCATATGGCTATTCTATGCAGTCCACTTACTGGCGAGGAGATCGAACTATAGGGGGCGCTCTGACCCGTTTGTTTTCCCCAAACCTCTGTGTTTACCCAACACAAGGCCTGTGGACATCCCCCCAGGCCTTGTGGGCATGTTCAGGACTTAACCTGAATATACTAACAATAAACACAGTGAGGTTTATTGTTAGTACCGGATCTCTCCCAAAAGTAGTCGTCAGAGAATGCGCGCTTGACCCACTTCGGCTTTTGTGCTGAGCCTGCCATATGCACCGTGCTTGAAGCATTGTTCATGCACGCCGGAGTCATAACAAAACAGTCCCTCCTCCCCCTCAGGCGGCAGGTAAACACGAACTCCAGAGCAGTCAAAAGCTTACGCGGCATTCGGATGAGTCAGCCGAGCGCTGAGCAATTTTTATTTGTTGTCCCCAACCGTGTAGTTCTAAAGTTAGCCGCTTGGGGCGCCACGGTCTGATCTCCTCCCCAATAAGGAGCAGAATGTCATTGATACATGTTACAAATTATTTCTGGGACAAAAAAAGAGGTCGCTTCAGCTATTGTGACATTGCTGAATATCACGTCCTGCGACGCATCTTAAAGGCGTCGTTTAACTACAATTCCTATTCCCTATATGGGGAGTTCACTATAAACGAACTTGAGCTACGGAAATGAATAAATGGATAAAAAAGAGAGCCTACATAGTAGCCACGGTACTGGGGGGCTAAGCTCGGCACGGAGAGATCTAGGCGAGTTGTCCGCCGAACTCGCCGCCCGCCGCGATTGGTCGGCGCCATGCATGACGACACGCGCCGTCACTCCCTAGGTCGTGACGTCAGAACGAAGGGTTTGAGGCGGTCGGAGAGTGGCATATCTGGAACTCGCGGCGAGATGCTGTGACGTCATTGTGACGTGGCAAAAGCCGCCGCGAATAGGAAAATCTTGGCGGCTCCGACCTACACACTAAACATTGTAACACCCATAATCGTGTAAAAATGGTGTAAGAAGTGTTTAAGTTAGGACAAACACCCGTTTTACACCATTTTTACACGATTTCTGAATATCGGTAGGTGTAAAAAGGGTGTGCTGACGCCTTACACCCCTTACACGCCCTTTTTACGCCCCACTTATAGCAATTGTGTCCAAAATCGTGTAAAAAAGGTGTATGGGCGAATTTTACGCCCTTCATTCACATGGTGTGAAAGGGATGTAATGGTGATGCTGTCAAATACACCCATGATTTTATAGCCGTTCATGTCTATTACTTTGGTGAAGCTGTTGCTGATGCACGGCGGTACAAACGTCGAGTATAATTAATCGCCACACGAAGTGGCCTATGATTAGGACGTTCTAGAGAATAGGTTTGCAACTTCGATTGAACTCTCCGTCCGACACCAGCCGAAAATTACGTGTCGCGCGTGCATCCGTTTTATCAGTTCAACTTTGATTCTAAATAAATCATCTCCGCTCGCAAAAAATGAATGAAGACGTGAAATATACGACCCAGGCAGCACAAAGTATTGCGCCGTTATGGAGTTATAAAGGAAAGATTGTGCCGATACCATTTTGGTCTAGCCCATATTTGTGAAAAATGGGATGGGTCGCGCCGACGCCATCCTGACATACCGTACGCGGCGCCGTTTTTGGTTGAGTGTCGAGAGTGTCCTGCGTGAATCGGCTATGCCGGCGAGGTATTTTTATTTTTTGTCTGCCTAAAATCCGACGTCAAAACACAAAACAAAACAAGATTAAGCAAAACGGAATCTGCTTACTTTTAACCCGAGAAAGACTTCCTGCGATGAAGCCTTGAACAAACTGTGGCGCCTTCATTTCGGGTATTACAAACTCACCTGACTGAGTTACGCACTACTTATAGCACCTTCACTGAGATTTTATTTTTGTGTGCAGTTCTGAAGAAACCATGTCGCAAGACTATCGAAAGTGCCGGATTTATGACACCCCCGCTAGGGTTTACGACTCTTATCTCAGCGTAATGACATCAAAAAATCTAGCGTCCCGACGCTTCTTTTTTTTTTTTTTTTTTTGTATACGTGAAGCCGCGTCTTTTATCGTTTCATGCTCTCAGCGTCTTAGCTTTGTCCAGTGCTTCGACGGCTTTCAAATTTGTTTTTTGTTATTATTTTGTGATCTCTCGGTCCGCAAGAGAGCATGCGCTTTTCCATGAGTGACAGTTTTATGCGCTCAAGCTGTACTACGCAAAGCAATTTCAGACGGGTCCCATTTCGCGACCTTCCCGGGGCAGTGCAGGTGGCGATACAAAGCAGCGGAGGGGGATTAGCTGCTTTGTCCAACCCCCTTTGACCTCGTCTGCTGATAAGCCTCCACACCTTCTTTTGTGTCTTGTGTGGCTGTGAGCGAGTGCGAAGGCCGCTTCTAGCAAATCAGAGGGGCGGCACGAAACACGTGACCGCTCTCCCTAGGACAAAAACGCTTGGACGAAAATTTTCACGTGACTCGGTCTTGCGCGCGCTGATGGGCTCACTGAGGCCGTAGTTCTTGCCGTATACCAAGTTATGGTGAGTTGTAGGGGCCACTTACGTCCGGTTTTCAAAAAGGGGCGCCCGTCAGTGTATTTCTCTGCTTCGTGCGTTGCAGTCACGGCCGGAATGTTTCGTCGTGAACGGCCCGAATACATTCATGCCAACTTTTCGGTAATGCTCGTTTATTTCGTCGGAGTCCATGGAATTATTGTGCTGTGCTTGTCGGACGCGTTTCGACAAAGAGCTGCTCATCAGCGGCCGTGAGACTTCCATTGAATGTGATCGATCGCCTTCAACCTCGACATTGTTTTTTCGTTGTTTTGTACTGCCCGAATCGGATAACGCATCTACCACGACAGAGTGCTTTTCATCGGCGACCACGAAACTTCCGTTGAATGTGAGCGACCGCCTTCATCCTCGATATTGTTTGTGGATTGTTCTGTGCTGCCCGAATCGAATTATGCATCTCTCACGGATTACATGAGATCGCTCTTTTATTTGTAAGTACTCTGCAAGCTTGCTTCTGACAGTACTCCTGCTTCAGTTTCAATAGAACTGCCGCTTACGTCCCAAGCAACTCCCGGTCGTCTGTCTTTGCAAGCCTGCCAGTTTTGTCCGCGTCACCAGTGCTAGAAAGCATAGATGTCGCAAGAAAAGTAAAGTCGGAGATTGAACTAGGGCTTCGGTTGTACAATTTAAAGGGGTTATGAAACAATATCCGGTTGGAATGTTCATGATGTTACACGCACGGACCACGACTGGTTCAGAAGCGTCTTGGTCTTGGTGAAATAGCGAGGATAAAGGGGAACTATTGCTATCAATCTTGTTCGCCAAGTTTGATGATGCGCGCTTGAACGTAGCTTTGCCCTTTGGCAAGCTTGTAATTGTATGCACTTTCCCGCATAAGCAGAGACATGGCTGCGGACAAATGACCTGCTTGCAATCGTCTATAGAGAATTTAGTAGATCCTGGTAGAACCTTGATCGAAAAATAAAACGTGAACCAGGCATGTTTCGACTCCTTTGCAGTCATTTTTTCGGGCACTCTTTCGGGTTATTACACCCTACTTTATGGGTGTGGGTCATCGTGTCTTTTTTTATTTTCCTTTCTGGCGGTGGTACACCCAAATTAGTGGGCGTTCTGCGCAGTCATAACACCCTAATAAAAAGGTGTACAGTGGAATCACACCCTATTTTAAGGGTGTCAGGAATAACGCCGTCCTGTAGGGGTGTTAGAAAAAACGCCCTTTTCTTAGGGCGTTTTGCTACACCCATAAGGGTGTTAGTTATAGGGCAAGCCATTTACACCCAAAAGGGCGTGACAATGTTTAGTTTCTTCCATCGTAAACCGGAGACGCGGTAAAATAAAAAAAACGGACAAAACAACAACAAGTCTCAATTTTTTTGACGTTAGCAGGGTTTGTGTTAGAGATGCCTGTTATCATAGACTTGTAATGAGGTCGTCTGGGTCAGTTCTTGGTTGGTGTGAAAAGAAAGAAGGTAGCACGTGTCCTTTGTTCAGTTTGAGATGTCAGTGACGGAGTGGAGAGGAGGTCGCGGTGTATATATAAGTGCGGTGGTGTTCAAATAAACTAGAAGCTGTGTTTGAGACTTGTTGTTGTTTTGACAGTTTTTTTATTTTACCGCGTCTCCGGTTTACGATGGAAGTTCTTCACCAGCTCGCCTGTGCTTTAACCCTTTCTTCGACAATGTTTAGTGTGTAGGCGAGTTTGGGCGAGTTGGGCGCGAGATGAGGGAGAAGCGTTCAAAACGGCAGCGTTTTTTGTTCGTGTTTCGCCGTCGGCGTAGGTATTGAAGCCACGCCAATGTGTTTGACATGGACGACGTTGATTTTCAACAACACTATCACCTCTCGAAGGACGTGGTAAGGTGGCTGTACGATGAACTGCGTGGCGAACCGGGCTTGAGGCGATGGAGCCGTGAATGGACCGGTCGTCCCCGTCGTGAATCCTACAAACAAATTCTATAAAGTGAATCCTAGAAACAAATGTGCTTTTACGGCAATCTGCAACCAGGAACGCAATTTATCTTACCTACAGGCTTTCACGATTATTCTGATGGTTTGCTGCGCTGCGTAGATGCAAGAAAAACGCACTTGATAAGATTTAAACTAACACAGAGGATAAAAAAAGTAATGTATATGAATGGCGCAGACTAACAACTGTAATTTCTTTCTCATCTTTGTCCCTCCATACCGTACTTTGACAAACAAATTGGTCGTTCGTTGTTATACAGCAGGCGAACATGCCAAAACATGACGACCCACTGTAAAAAAGCAATTTAGCCAGTGCAGTACGACCGCTAGCCTGGGATGTTTAACGTGCACCATGCAGTAGCGATCCACGACCGCACGCCGGTGCGATGCTCATCCAGATCGACACGGGCAGGGGTGGGGATTGAACCCAGAATTCTGGGTTCTGCAGCGCGAGCTTTGTCACCACGTGCACCCTATTTTGAAAAACATATTGTGGCTGTGTGGGCGGTGCGGGAGGGAGAAAGATGAAAAAGAAATTACACAGTTGTTAGTCTGCGCCATTTCTGTATGTTGTTTTTCGCCTATTCTCTGCTTTAGTTTAAATCTTTAACAAGTGCGTTTTTCTTGCATCTACGCAGCGCAGCAAACCATCACAATGTCTAATCAACTAGCCCATATCCAAGCAATATTTGTATAATTATCATCCGTAATCCGTGCTGTTACCAATTCTTATTTGCCAATTACGATTTAAATATAAAAAATTGGGTTGTGTGTATGTTGATACAGCCTAAAACTTGGTCTCCCTCAACGGGCGACGATTCTCCCAGCTGTAGATAAGAAATTTAGCCAGTGCGGTACAACCACTAGCCTGGGGTCTTTAACGTTCATCCCGCAGTAGTGATGCACGACCGCACGCCCGCACGATGCTCATCCGGATCGAAACGGGCAGGGGTGGGGATTGAGCACAGGATCTTGAGTTCTGCAACGGAGCATTCGCTCGACGTGCTCCGTGCTGGTGTGCGCTAGCCCAGCCGGCCACCGATCCCCCGAATTAAATAAAATTAACCCCTTCAGTGCGGAGCGTACGGACAAATCGGAGCTACGCTAGGGAACTCGCCGCCGGGGGGATCGGAAATGTAAGAGGAGGAGTGGGAAACTCGCCGGGGCGGAGTCAAAAGAAGCTTTTCCCCTCCCCCGTGACGTCGCATCGGAGAGATTCCCGCCGAAGGCGAGCTTAGTCCGCCTGGTCGCACCTTCGTCAGGTAGGTTGCGTTCAGAAATGCGCTCAACGTTGGGGGACGCTTTGTTCGTGTTTTGAGAGGTCAGCCTTCTCGTAGTTCGTTTCCTCTCCTGTTCTCTGCTTATCAGTGTTCCCTTAAAGACAGTGTTCGCAAAAACAATAAGTGCCAAACTGACAACAAAAGCTCGACGTTTTTGAAGTAGAGTTGTCAAATATACAAGCAAAAAAAAGTATATTCTATTAGTTATATTATTGACACTTAAGTATACATTGTTGTCGTGGGGGTCGTTTCCCGTTCCGCGTTGCGCCTCAGTGTGGCAATCTTTACTTTCGTAAAACCACCCCTTTTGTTTGAGGATCTTTTGGGGGAAACTCTAGAAAACAAAAGGCTCCTTTGGGAGTGCGAGGGGAAACATTAATTGCACGAACTTTGGGGTGAAATGAGTCACATTTGGCAAAAATACGATGTTTTCATGACGTCAATCTAAGTTACCGTAGCTTATTGAAGCTAGCAACAGGTCGGTGCTCGAAAGAATGCTCCCGTCAGCTCGTGTCACTCCACTTCATACCGAAAAACTAAAAATTGGCGGACCGCCAAAAATTACGAGATGAGGAGTACAAGATACTAAGAAATGTAATTAAAACACAGTATCAAATACTCTCGATCAAAAGTATTCGCAAGATACCAAGATACTTCAAAACGGCATCTGAAATACAGTGTCTTGAGTAGCGTATTTGATATAGGCACAAGTATGGTAGGGGTCCTCGTTTTCATTCAGCACCATTCCTTTGATTTCGAGGTTGTGAGCGTGAGAGGGCTGTTCGAACTGCACAACTGCACGGTTTGCTTTTACTTTCCTCTCAAGTGCAAGACACCTTTAACGCAGCTCTTCATTTTCGCATATTAAGGCCTTGTCTCTTGCGATTCCGCTTGTAAACTTTTTCTTGGTGTCTTCAAATTCTTTGTTCATGACTTCCATGCTTGTCTTAGTTTCCCGTATCTCTGTAGGAACTCGCGGATATCGGTACGGAAATCTCTATCCAGCGTTTTCCTAATCGATTTCCATTCGTCCAACTCATTTCGAATCTGAGAAAAAAAAGCCGCGAGAGGTCTTTTGTAAGGTATTTTGTCATTGCGGGTAATCACACTTTGTCACAAACAAAATTATTACGTGGCAGCAGTGACGAAACGTTCGTCAGACGCTAGCGTATTGTAAAGTGAAAGAAAACCAACCTGCAAGAAAGCGTGGTCTTTAAACAGATGTGTCAACTGCCGTCGCAGCTGCCAAGTCACAGAAAATGCCCAAAGTTCCTTGTTTTGTAGTGCAGACAAACGTGGAGCAGCCAGTCGCAGACAGGCAGATGTGCTGTCCAAAGTCAGCCGCGATGGAAAAACGTATTTCATCAAGCGCCCGGCTTGTGGGCTCTGGTGACTTGCAAAACAGGCCTTGCCGCTACACGGAACTACCGTTGACTCACGGGTAGACTTATCAACTCAGCGCCAAAGTCGGCCGCTTTGAAAAACCATATCCAAGCAAGCGCAGGCTTGTGGGCTCTGGTGACATTGCAAAGCAGGCCGGGCCGCTCACGGAATTGCCGCTGACACACGGTTAGACTTATCAAACCGACACAGGACTGCAAGGGAATCCGCAACGAAGCGTGGTCTTTAGACAGATGTGTCAAGTGCCGTCGCAACTGCAAAACGAACCCGCAATGTTTTTTTTTTGTTTTTTTTACTTTTCTTTCTTGTATTTTTCTTGTTTTTTTTCGGGGGGGGGGGGGGGGAAGGGGCTTTTGGGGGAGGGGCTGGAAAGTGTTAGCTGACTTTTCTTGGTTTGGTTTGTAAAACCCTAAGATCTGAATTTGCTTCGCTTTACTTTAGTTCAGAGCGCAGTCAACGCTACGTACTGATGAAGCCATTGAAGCAGCGCCGAAAGCGCGAGGTCATGCAGTTTGTTCTCTTTCTGTGCCTGTGCAGACGGCTTAAACTAGAGCCACTAAATAAGCTACACTTCAGGGTATAACACTTTACCCATCTTGGTGCTTAAAACCATGATTGTCAGTTATGTGAATCTGTATCTGGTATCACAGGAAACGCCTTTCCGTCCTCCACAGACGCTTAAACAGTTCGCGACAAAACAAAGCAATATACTACGTGTGCTTCCCAACACGGAAACTAATGCTGAGGAAGTCGCATTTGTGAACCATGACGATCAGCAGTTCCGTCTGCTTTGTACTAAGCACCAAGATGGCGGCACCCACTAAATATCGGCGAAAAGGGTGCCGATACTCTAGAGAAACTAAATGAGCTGCGCTTAGAGTACCGGCACTCCATTCCCCGACATTGTTGTGGGCGCCGCGATTTTGGTGCTTGTGCAGAGCAGACTCAGCTGCCGATTGTCACTGATTCAAAAGTGCGACTTCCTCAGCATTAGATTCGGTGTTAGGGAAGCCCATGTAATATTGCTTTTCTTTGTCCGCCGAACTGTCTAAACATTTGTGGAGGACGAAAAAGTATTTCTTGTGATATCAGATAAAGCTTCAGAAAACTGGCAACCATGATTTTAACCCGCAATATGTCCAAGTGTCGTCACTCTGAAGTACGTTACTCTGAAGTCGACTTACATGGGTAAGTCGACTTGTGCTTCTCTACGAGCAGGTTCCGGAATCCTTTTTTTTTTGCGACTCTCAGGCTGCACAAGGACCCGGGGCAGTTTCTTATATATTACCGGATGATTCCCAGCACTTTCGAAAGATTGCATGCTCTCCCTGAAACAAATCTCTCGAAGCAGTATGTCGTCATGGAGCCATTTTGTCGCGGGCGCGGCTTGCAATCACTTTGAGGTGGAATGGCCCTCTCTTGAAACCGCACCGTGAGGAGTAGATACAAGGTGCACTTAAATGGTCTATATGGCGAACTCATTACTTGTTCCTCGGCTTCCAGACAATAATATACACAGCAATGTTTTGTTTACATTCCGGTAACTTCCATGAGGAACGTCAATGCAGGACCTTGCACTGCAATTCAAGGTTGGCCTGTCAACAGTGGAAACCATCGTGCATGAGACATTTCAGCATATATGGAAGGTGCTTTGTCCAGAATACATGAAGGTAAACAAAAAATATTACATCGTTCTTCGTAACTTGTTGAAAAGTGTACGGTTCCACATGCTGCGAATTTAGTAGCGATTTCGCAGTTGCGACGACACTGTTGGAGCAAACAGGCAGGTTCAATGCGATTATGAAATAATCGCAGCAGCGTCAACTGTGAAACATATTTCATGACGCCACCAGAGCCCCTACTACCGTACGGAAAGTAAACCACCAAAACGCGGCTCGTCCAACACCTACCGTATCGTTAATGGCGCATGCCTGTGGTGAAAGAGTCGCTGACGTCTCGTAATGACCAAACGCTACGTATAGAGGTGATATTCACTGGCGTCCAGAGCTTCTGCTGGTTGCTGTTGAGCACGTGCTGTGCGTGAGTTAGCACAACGCTTCTGCAACGTATATTTCACACCGTCAAAATTGTTCATCTTTGCAAGCAACACGTAGCAGTTATTTTTGAGCACGCGTTTCAAACAATGCGCGACAATATGGCGTCCAGTAAATGGTGCCTTTAAAGATGCAGAACATTACGAACATCAAGTTTCACGGCGGCGGTGGTCTTGGGCAAGCGATGAATATAGGTTTCTGGTGTAGTCTTTCCACACACTACCAAACCAGGGAATCATCCGGAATTCTAAATCAGGGGATGATTGAATTTTTCGCGGGGGGGGGGGGGGGGGGAGACATTATGTGTATAATATATTCATTGTTCAAGAAATTCTAGGGGGTGTCGCGCGCAGCCTTGTGATGGCGGGAGTCTATAAATAACTGGGTGTACGGTGTTTCGCAACTTCGCTAAACACGGCGCAGTTATTGTTGTTTTTTTGTTTTTTTGTCCGTCTCCTTTTTCTTTTTGTTTTTGTTTTTTGTGCGCCCGCGTTTATTTCTTATTTTATTTCTTTTCGAAATCTTTCTTTTTGTCTTCTTGAGACGCGGCGACGCTGACGGTGTACGCAAGGAGTTATCGAGAATTCGAAATCTGGTGTTCTTGCAATTTTTCTGGGGAGTTGTTGGAAGGGGGTGGCCTTAGGTTTATATACATTGCTCAAGAAATTATGGGGAGGGGGGGGGGAGGCTCGCACCCAACCTGGAGATATTAGGGGGGGGGGGGAGGAGGTGTAGAAATTGCTGCACCAAAATGTCTTTTGTAACTGCTCCCATTTAGACAGAATCCCAAATGTTGATGCAACGTCTGCGGTCCCAGGGGCCGCAGACGTTGCATCAACTTTGATCCGCAACCAAAATACCTAGCCACTAATAGCTCATGAACCTGGGATAGTGAGAGCATCATAGAACATTGCTTTCGAATGCGGAACCCGCCCAGTGTAACCCGGGAAATGAACCATGTTGAAAGCTGCACAGTCAAAAACGGTTTCTCAAAACGTATCCGCAAAATAGAGCCATCGACCTAAGATCTTTGGGAAGAAATTGAGAAGAGAGGGCCGCAGACCTGAAGATGTCTAGGGCCAAAGTGCTATTACTGCTAACCTTCTAAAGCCGTGGTCACACATTACGAATCCTACGAACCCAGTTGGCAGACAAACTTGAATTCTAGGCACAACATCCCTGCTTTGTATGTCGCACGGCAACCAATTCAAGGAGTAGCTTGGCACTCTGCTTATGAAACACGGATGCGACAGTGAGTCGCGTTCGATCGACTCATGCAGACTGTTCTTTGTCTTTTGTATAAGCAGTCTGACACCGGCCTAAATTGGGAATGATATGATAGCTTACAAAAGTAAGTTGTGAGTGCCTGAAGCGTAGCTGGTTGGTTAAAGAAGCTTCTGAAAGTTTCAAGATGAACGTAAAATAAACGAAGAGAGGGAGAAAAAAACAGACACACAGCTTTTCATATTCAATTACAAAAGTATACAGAATTGTTAAGCTTCGGCAAGTATTTCTTATATTTGAGGTTTCATTTATTGTCAGTATTACTATATATAAAGTTAGATTATATGAACTGCCTTTAAATAACCTACAACCATGTGTGAACTTTGTGCTCTACTTCTAGCTCCCATCAAGCATCCCAGACAGGGAGGAAATTGCCGAGGGCTTCGAGGCAGAGTAATTTACCGTCACATCACTAACCCTGAAGATTCGATACTATTACAGCATGATCTAAAGGTTCGGTCTCATTCGTGTACTACGTGGCAGATGAAGGTCAATACAACCAAAAGCAAACTTTAGCATTCACTGGTCAGCGATCTCCTATTGTACGTAACTACACCTTACTAACACTGTCTCTCACAAAAAGTACCGACCTACAAATATTTTGGCGTAACATTTTCTGAAGACCTAACTTGGAATACTTATATTGACAATATAGTGGCTAGTGTATGCAGATCTCTAGGACACATAAAACGTAACCTGTACCTCCCTCCCAGTTGTGTTAAACTAACGGTCTATAGGAAGTATTCACTGGCGGCCATAGCTGTGTGCGCGACTGCTGAGCGCGTGCTGATGGCTAGCTTCCAGGGTTCTTTTGCAACGTGCATTCCACACCGTCAAAATGGCCGGTCTGAGCAGCCTATTAATGGGGTCTCGTTCTGAGCATGCGCTCTAGACAGCACCCACAAATATGGCGCCTAGTGAATACTCCTTATAGGGAGTATTCACTGGCGGCCATAGCTGTGGGCGCGAATGCTGAGCTCGTGCTGATGGCGAGCTTCCACAGTTTTTTTTTGCAACGTGCATTCCGCACCATCAAGAGTGCCGGTCTTAGCAGACTATTGATGTGAGCTTGTTCTGAGCATGCGCTCTAAACAGTACCCACAAATATGGCGTCCAGTGAATACTCCCTATAAGACTCTTGTCGGATCAAAATTGGACTACGCCAACTTACTTGGTGGCCTCATCAACCATATCTTGTTGTGATTGCCTGAAGCTGAGCAGGTTGGTTATTCATGCTTGTGGGATATGCCAGCTGAACGAATGAAGAAATATACAAGACAAAGAGAGAGAAGGAACATACACATGCACTCCGCTGGACTAACATGGTTAGTCCAGCGGAGTGGATGTGTATGTTCCTTCTCTCTCTCTCTGTCTTGTATATTTCTTCCTTCGTCCAGCTGGCATATCCCACAATCATATCTCATTTCTAAACTCGAATCGGTGCAAACAAGGACAAGTTTTATAACACATGACTACGCACGAACGTCAAGCGTAACTGCAACTAAATTCAACCTCGACCTATGCCCTCTATCTCAAAGAACTCAACTCGCTCGTCTTGCCCTTTTTCACAGAACTTACTCTTCCTTTTCTGATTTTCGGTAGACCAACTGTCACCTGCCACCTCACATCTGCATGCATCACGACCACAGCCTGAAAATTCAACCTCTATTCATAAGAACTAATAAATTCTAAAATCTCTCGATATTACTAACTGGAATTCCCTTTCTGAAACCATAGTACATGAATCTAACCCGAAGACATTCCGTTGTTCCAAAGATTCCGTTGATCTTTAACATGTTTATTTGTTATTTACCTTTTCTACATGTTTTGACATTTGTCCTATGGTTTGGTAATTTTTGCGTTTTCCTATTTTTTACCTTGTCGTCACTCTTCTACTATCTGTATATGTCATTTTATCCCCCTCATACAATGAATTTCGTCGGAAATGCATTTGAGGTATAATAACCTTAACTGAACTGAACTGAGTGAAATTTTTCTTTATGTGTTGGGGTCGTTGACGAGAAACACGCAAAAATTTAGGGCCCGGCCGATTTCGGAAGCCTGTACTATAACAACAAATGTTGTTTATTGGTTTACAATTTGACTTTAACATATATAAGGTTTTGCAAGAGAGCATGAATTGACGTAACATCCGCTTTTTCAGGGTACCTAGTTTATAGTGCTGATGGTTGTCGTGGAGATAAAGTTAAGGTTTGTGGCCGTAGACGTTGGAGCGTATGGCCACCAACGTGATGGTGGCGTCTTCAAGGCATCAATGATAGGACAATGCCTCAGCAATGGTGCCTTGAATTCGCCACCAACAACTCAGCTGTCATCTTTCCATGTTATCGCCCCGTACGTCATCGTTGGAGGCGAGGCATTTCAACTGGGGTCGGATATTTTGAGGCCCTATCCTGGTAGATATGTAAGTGATAATCTAAAGATATTCAACTACCGACTGTCTAGAGCGAGTTAACCTTTAAAATTGTTTCACTTGATTTAGAATAACAAAAAAGACAGTGTTGTCTTTGTCTCATTTCCAGGAGGTGCGCCGAGAACGCATTCGGAATTACGGCTACTAGATTCCAAATCTTCCGCAGGCCAATCGACCTCCTCCCAGACCACGTCACTTGAGTTGTCCTCGCAGCTTGTGTACTGCACAACTACTTACGAGACGACAAGGTTTACATGCCCGATGCCTATACTGATGAAGTCGACCACTTCGGTAACATCGTTGATGGCCAGTGGTGTTAGGGGGCCTCTCAGCAGACGAACACGTTGCTCCACCTGCCAAGGCTGAGATCGTGGCACCTCGACCAATCTGCCCGAAAACGCAACACAATGGCCATTGCCGTGAAAAACCTGCACTGCAGGTACTTTATGAAGGAAGATGCAGTGTCATGGTAAAGGGAGCGCGCTGGCCTGAAATCCTAAATTGTGTCAGTGGTATTGTGACAAATCACCAAGTTTCCAAGCTTTTGTGTGTGAGGATCGTCTAGCCTATTTCCGTTGGAACAGAAAACTGAGGCCACCATTAGAACAATACTGTGCCGCAAGCGAGTTAGCTACTTTTGAACGGACGCTGTGGTGTGAGATGGCCTGCTTGTCAGGCCCACTACGACTTTGAACAGAGAAAGTGAAACATTTGTATTGTACCTAGAACAGTGCAAAGGTGGGAGATGAAATTAGGGTCTCTCCCTGTCCATGAACGTTGGTGTGCTTAGCCATAACTGGCCCTAATTTATACTCTGCCGCCCGTGGAAGATTCACCCAGTCCTCCCAGCTCCTTGGTTGGATAAGTGGGGCGAGTACTTTCAGTGCAGGCTCTGCAAGATCCTGAAATGACGCGCAGTCCTAAACTTGGTGTATGAGAGGTATTTGGGTAGTCTCCGAAGTATGTGCATTTGGGTGTTTCGGGGAGATCTGCACCAGTAGTGTAGTGTTGAGAGGGAGTGTGCAGACTTGTACACGTTACTGAAAAATAGTAAAGAATTACATTTACAATTACTCAAGGCTAACTTGTAATTAATTACACTTACACTTACTCTCCCATAAAAGTAAGTGACCGTTACCCCAAAAAGTAATCAGTTACTTTCGTGGCGTTACTTTCAACGATGTCCTCAATTAAGAAACAAGAGAAGAGGGTTATCCAAGTTTTTATTTTTTTTAGTAGATCGTTCCGATACCCCCGATGACAATATGATACATGCGCAAAGGCAGCGGCGGAGTATCAGAGTCATCGGACCGATCTACTAAAATTCTTCACTGGCGAAATCGCGAAGCTGTAGAAGTTGTCATACATGTAGCCGAAACTAGAATAAGAATTGATTTATGTCCATCTTATTATACCGGCATATATTGCCAGGCAATAGCAAAACATAGTTGGTACCAGTAAGGTGATAATTAAATAATAAATAAGGTTTGGCTCGATATTCTTTCTTCTTTGGTTCTGAACAGGTCGAGCTTCGGTTGAGGCGTTGGTGAATAAGAAAAAGCTTTTAATATATAATTATAAGTAATCGAAAAAAATTAATAAAAACATTCTCGAAGTGCTCGCAAAAAGCTGACTCACAAAAAGGGTGGCTGAGAAGCAGATAACCTGGCTGGAATTCACAAATAAAGTGGGCCAACCCTAGAAGTTGGACTACAAAAAAGTAAGTAGCTTTTAAAACAGGGTCGAATAAGGTGAAAGAAGCAGAAAAAAAAAACACATCCTGTTTTTGAAGAGAAGATTATAAGTGTGCAGCAACGAACGAGGATGCTTGTGGCAATAACACATTCACATATTATCACCATCTCTTTTAGTGGATTTTAGGGTAGACGGATCGTTCTCTCCTGTTGTGACGTTATGAAATCGGTCGTAGTCACTATAACCGAGAGGGACATTTTTAATTCTTGTCTGTACACTTACCACCTCGAGCTTCTCGAAGAGGCACACAATCACTTGGTGTCCTTCTCTACCCGTTTTCGATCGCAAAGAAAAAAACGAAGGGACTAAAAAAGGCGAATATAACTTGTGCACCCCCCCCCCCCCCTTTTTTTTTGTAGAATTGCTGATTTGGATTTTCTGAGATTGTTGTTAGTGTCTAAAAAAAAGTAAATTCAGAGGCTTGGTGTTGCAAAAAAAAAAAAAAAAGCTTTGGGAAACTGATAAGTGCCAAGACTCCTTTTGCGCAGGTCAATTCGCGTGACAGTGAACAATCTTTTCTTTAGAAGGGGGGGGGGGGTGGTCCTGAAAAAAATGTAACGGATTACAGCAAATCTGTTACGTAAAAAAAGTAAGGGAATTACTTTAAAATTACTTGAGAAAATATGTAATTATTCCGTTACTAAATTACCGATAAATGTAAGGGATTACAAGTAATTTCGTTACTTGTAACGGATTACGTACAAGTCTGGGAGTGTGTATGTACACTTTGAAGAAGCGTGGCATCTGCCCCCTCTGCAGTGTGGGTGGTTGGTAGGGGGTTATCTGGTTATGACGAAACTATAACAGAAGGCATGTCGAGTTTCCTTCTCATCGTGCCTTGTGTTTTAGCTTCCGGGTCACGTACGGGTTCGTCGGTGCACGTAGTTGAGTGGGCGGCATCGCAGCACCGGCGCGAAATTCAAATATTTTTCTTTTGCGCCGGTGCACCCCAAAAACTCCAGCGACGTGTTATGTTCCTTTTTATTCCAATCTGATTTCCGGCAGGAAGGTGAGCCAGTTCTTGATTTTGTTTTTCGTTTGTAATTGCAACTTTTTCGTTTTGTTAGTTGTTATCTTTCAACATTTGAAGAAAGTAATAAAATAATTTTCTGGGGATCATCCCTGCCTGACGTTACCTCTGTAGTTCATATTCACACTGGACCTGTTGCCTGTAAATCAGTCAAACCTTTTTTTGTATAAAATGGGTTGTGGTCTTTGCTTCTTCTACGGACAAACTGGCGGACACCTTTTGTGGCAGTTATCGGCCAGAGTAAATCCTCAGAGTACTGGATGATCCTCAAAGAGTGATTCGCTATTTTCCTCTTTTAGTTGCGCCGATGATGCCCAAGCGGGTCTTCACTTAACACAATATCTGTTTTATCGGCGAATTTTCATAAAATGAACGACACGCTGGACCGACACGCTGGACAACACACATCGTGTGTGTGTGTCAACGAGCAAAACACATTCTGTACTTCCTCAGTCTTGGTCGGCTTTTTAGTTATTCAAAACTATATTAACGGTTGCGAACATGACAAAAATACTGAAGATAAAAAAACGACATACAAAACAAAAATCGTCAGATGCAAAAATAAGCCAAAACAATCATGTTGGTGAAATAATCACAAACTATGCCTGAAACTAAATTGTCACGATTTGTATGACAAATGCACAGGCAAAAGCCTCATAGTCATACGATCACAAAATAAGGGGGGCGGAGGGGTGTAGCAGCGCTTACCTGGGAGAATAATTGTTTCTATGTAGGCTCTTTTGATGAAAAATAGTAAATTTACGCTGCTATTGGCGACGTGACCGATCGAAATCGTCGTGGTGGTCGGCCCTCCAAGATTGGCCGAATGCTGACTTTGACGTCAGCAAAGGATTCCTCATCGACGGAAATAAGATTAATGAAAGAACTTCGATTTTGACGGTGTTAACAGTATTGATTTAAAAGCGCAATGATTTCCAGCTTCCACCCTGCTAATTGCAAACACCATCGAACTTGTTGTTCACAGGGTAATGACGTCACGAGAGGTAACCATATGAGGGCGCCACACAAACATCTCGCCGCTAATAGGGTAAGAAAACACCAAGCCACTGTTATGTGCCATTGCCATATTCTGATGTAATCCTCTTTTCTCGTCTCTTGCTCTTCCTTATTTCTGAAAAGATATCAGGGACAATAACAACTGCTAGTTGGAGGATGTTTGTTTTGTCGTTTAGTAACTTTTATTATTTGTTGTATATTTGGCGAAATATATATTGCATTTATGGTGGTCATTATTCGAGCAGGTTTGTTGAACTGCAGATTAAGTGGCCTTTCGGGTAGGTACCTTGACAATACTGTGATGCTATGTGTATGAGCTCTATCTGAAAATGTGGCAACATTGTAGCTGGTGTTGCTCTTAAGTACGAATCCAGCGACAAAAGAAAATGGGTAGTGACACACACCCTTCCTAAAAAAAACAGTTTAAGGTGGATTATGGAACAGAAAAATCTAACTGGATTTCTTTCTGGGAACCTGAATTCCAGTTTAGAGACCAACTAGACTTCTCTAAAGCAAAGTAAAAAAATGATAGTCACTAAAATATTTTGGCCAGTCCTTGGAATCCACCTTTTCAGGAAATCACCGGTTCGAAAAGACGACGACTATAACAAGATGCTACACCGGGCTACTGCGGTGCTATGTAAAAACCCTGGACGCGAATACCTTGGTGGTGGCAGCCATCTACCAACACTGAGCCACCTCCTGGAGCCCGCTGCCTTCACTGAAGTAAGCGATGACATCACCAAACCTCCAGGGATTTTCTATCTCAGACGTTCATTGATCAGCCCCCAGGACCTCACCTCAGCACTCGCTGACAGGCTCACTTGAACCTTTCCCGAACCTTCGAGCAACCGTTCTCTCGATGTTGAGAAGATAGCGTCTTCCTCCCCTTCTACATATTGTCACGAACGGAGGTGACACGAAGACGAGCAGTGAACTGAAAAATAAAGATTTAATGGGCGAACTTGTGCCAACCAAAAATAAGTAACGAAAGAGCGTCGAGGCAGCAGAAAGGCAGGCGGCGATTCGGCGGCGAATCAGAGAGCGCTAGCGAGACTGACTCGACAAGGTCGCGGGTAGCTGCTTATCTACCGTGCGTCACTATCTCGAAAGTTCGGCAAAGAAGGCTCGAGTGTCGCGCGCTTGGAGCGTGGATGAACTGGCACTTTCGAGAACAACAAAGCAGGTGGAAAGCTACGTCTGGTGCGAGAATGAATGCGAATCTTCTAGATGTCGGTGACCGAGCGTTGCTTTCTCGGCCCTGCGGGCGGCATTATCCCCCCTTTTAAAAGTGCATCGTCCCGATGCAACGCGAAAGGAAAACAGAAATGGCTAAAAAATTTACGGTGAAACGAAATAAACATGCAGTGTTGCAGTCTTAGCGCGCGTAGAACGGCTTAAGTCGAACTACGTGGACGACTTCGGGTCGTGGCTGGCGGCGTCCTGATGGTCGGGTTCCGTCGGGGAGCACCTCGTAGTTCAAGTCCCCAAGGCGGCGGATGACCTTGTAGGGTCCGAAGTAGCGTTTTAACAGTTTTTCGCTGCGGCCGCGGCGGCTAATGGGCGTCCACACCCACACTTTGTCTCCGGGCTGGAACTCCACGTCGCGGCGACGAAGGTTGTAGCGGCCAGCGTCCACACGTTGCTGGTCTTTTATTCGAAGACGGGCCAGCTGGCGTACTTCTTCTGCTCGTTGGGTGACCAGCTGAGCGTCGTCGGTGCCGTCGTCCGTCGGGTCGTGGGGCAGCATGGCGTCGAGCATCGTCGTCACCTTCCTGCCGTGCACCAGCTGAAAAGGTGTAATGCCGGTAGTTTCTTGAATCGCCGTGTTGTACGCAAACGTGACGTAGGGCAACACTTCATCCCACGTCTTGTGTTCCACGTCTACGTACATCGAGATCATATCGGCGATGGTCTTGTTTAGCCGCTCCGTCAGTCCGTTGGTCTGCGGGTGGTATGCCGTGGTTCGGCGGTGGTCGGTGTGGCTCAGGCGGAGTATCTCTTGTGTCAGTTGCGCCATGAACGACGAGCCTCGGTCCGTAATCAGGACTTGGGGAGCGCCGTGTCGGAGGACGATAGACTCCACGAAGAACTTGGCTACTTCCACGGCGGTCCCCGACGGGAGTGCTTTTGTCTCGGCGTACCTGGTGAGATAATCAGTTGCCACGATTATCCAAC
Organism: Ixodes persulcatus; assembly: GCA_013358835.2. Taxonomy (NCBI): domain Eukaryota; kingdom Metazoa; phylum Arthropoda; class Arachnida; order Ixodida; family Ixodidae; genus Ixodes; species Ixodes persulcatus. The sequence goes on along the minus strand of JABSTQ010010593.1, from coordinate 152,719 downwards.
GGTTTCCCTGCGTCGACGGCGGAAAAGGTCCGAGAAGATCCATTCCAATCTGCTGGAATGGTGCAGTCGGGGGCGCGATCGGTTGCAGGAGACCTGCCGGCTTCGTCGGTGGTTTCTTGCGTCGTTGGCATTCGTGGCACGAACGGACGTAGAGGTGGACAGTCTTCGGGAGCTTGGGCCAGTAGTATTTTTCTCGGATCCGTGCAAGAGTCCTACTGTAGCCAAGGTGACCAGATGTTGGGTCGTCGTGGCAGGCTTGGAAGATCTCTTCTCGAAGACTTGCAGGAATCACCAGGAGCCACGTCGAGTTGTTGTCCCCGAAGTTCTCTTTATAGAGGATCCCTCTCCGGACGGCGAATCTTGGCAGGTCACGTGAGAAGGCTCGGGGAATCATACCCCCTCGTCCCTCCAAGTGGTCGATCAGTGCACGCAACTCAGGATCGTCCCGCTGGAGCGCTGCCATACCGTGAATGCTCACCGCGCCAAGAAAGTGATCGTCGTCGTCGCCGTCGTCTTTCGCACAGCCGGTAGCTGACTCGACAGGGGCTCTGGACAGACAGTCGGCGTCGCTGTGTTTTTGGCCTGACTTGTAGACCACGGTCACGTCGTACTCTTGCAGTCGTAGGCTCCACCGAGCGAGACGTCCCGAGGGGTCCTTCAGGCTCGCTAACCAACACAGGGCGTGGTGGTCGGTGACCACCCGAAATGGACTCCCGTACAAGTACGGGCGGAATTTCGTGATGGCCCAGACGACGGCCAGACATTCCTTCTCGGTTGTCGAGTAATTGCGTTCCGCGTTCGACAGCGTCCGACTAGCGTATGCGATCACGCGCTCCGCACCGTCTTGTCGTTGGACCAGTACCGCTCCGAGTCCTGTATTACTGGCGTCCGTGTGAACTTCCGTTTCGGCTGATTGGTCGAAGTGGCCGAGAATCGGTGGTGACTGGAGCCGTCGCTTTAGTTCATCGAATGCCTGTTGTTGTTCTTCACCCCATTCGAAGTTCACGGCGTCTTTCGTAAGGTGCGTGAGCGGCGCAGAAAGCTTGGCGAAATCCTGAACGAATCGCCGGTAGTATGCGCAAAGTCCAAGGAATCGTCGGACGGCCTTTTTGTCGGTGGGCGGTGGAAAGGCCGCTACGGCGCGAGTTTTCTCAGGGTCAGGACTTACACCTTCGTTGCTCACAACGTGACCCAGGAACTTCAGTTCGCCATAGGCAAACCGGCACTTCGTCGGCTTGAGGGTGAGTCCTGCGGTCCTGATTGCCTCAAAAACGGCCCGAAGTCGTCGCAAATGCTCGTCGAAGTTGGCCGAGAATACCACGACGTCGTCGAGGTAACCGAGACAACTCTGCCACTTGAGGCCTGCCAGGACGGTGTCCATGACACGTTGGAACGTTGCCGGCGCCGTGCACAGTCCGAAGGGCATTACCTTGAACTCATACAATCCGTCGGGCGTGACGAAGGCAGTCTTTTCTCGGTCCCGTTCGTCGACTTCGATCTGCCAGTAGCCACTCTTAAGGTCCATCGACGAAAAGTATCGGGAGTGGCGTAGCCGGTCCAGCGTGTCGTCGATGCGGGGGAGCGGATACACGTCTTTCTTCGTGACCGCATTGAGCCGCCGGTAGTCAACGCAGAATCGAAGCGTTCCGTCCTTCTTCTTTACCAGTACGACTGGAGAGGCCCACGGGCTGCTCGAAGGCTGAATGATGTCGTCGTTGAGCATCTCTTGTACCTGGTCCTGAATGGCCTCTCGTTCCTTTGGGGAGACCCGGTACGGCGGCCGATGCACAGGGAGCGCATCCTCGTTGGTAACGATGCGGTGTTTCGCAACTGTTGTCTGGCGCACCCTCGACGTCGTCGCAAAGCAGTCGCCGAACTCGGCGAGGAGGTCTCCGAGCTGTCGTCGTTCCGTGGCACTGAGCTTGGGGTTGACGTCGAGCTGCGGCGGCGGTGTACTGCACGGCTTACATGGCGAGAGCTCGTTGGAAATAGCGGCGATTTCGGCGTCGACCCGGAGTTCCTCGACGTGTCCTACAGCGACACCTTTCGAGAGGTGCTGCGCCTCCGGTCGAAAGTTTGTCACGAGCACCACAGAACGTCCATCCTGCAGCTCCGCTACGCCCCTTGCGACGCCTATACCTCTTCCGAGAAGCAGTTGGACGTTGCCTTCCAGAAGGACGTTCCCGCTGGCGACTGCATCGGTCACGACGGGCACAAGAACACTCGACCGTGGCGGCAGGTTCACGTGGTCCGCAATGACTCGGACGGCGGCTGGCGACGTTTTGGATCCTTCCGGAGGTAGGACGGGCTTTCGCAGCGTCAACCTGTTTTCTCCAAGGTCGATAACGGCACCGTACTCACAGAGGAAGTCCATGCCAAGGATGATGTCTCTCGAACAGTCCTTGAGGACGACGAATTTCACGGGACAGGTCTCTCCGTGGATGCCCACGCGCGCAGTACACCTTCCCACTGGTGTGATGAGATGTCCGCCGGCGGTTCGTATTTTCGGGCCATTCCACGGCGTCATCACTTTCCGAAGGCGACGGGAGAGCTTCCCACTTAAAACGGAATAGTCTGCTCCGGTGTCGACGAGTGCCTTCGCGTCGTGGCCGTCGATGGTAACGTCGAGGTTATTCGACACCGTCGCAGAACCGTCGTTCCTATGCGTCTCGTCGCTAATGTGGGGGCCCTCCGACGTTTGTGGAGGATTTCGGCGTCGTTCGTCCTCGGCAACACCACCTCCCGGTATTGCCGCACTCAGTTTTCCCGGCGGGACACGGGAGACAGGCTCTCTCGGCGGGACCGATGGACAGGTGATGCTGCAGGACGTCGAGGCGAAGGCGAACGGGACCCACGTCGAAGCGCAGGCATCGGAGAGGCTGTACGCCGTAGGTAGTCGTCGATCTCGCGTGGTCGCTCACCGTAACGTGGGCGCGGGTCGTCGGGGTGGAAGCCGCGTAGCCCCAGCTGCCGGTACGGGCAACGGCGGTACACGTGGTCGGCTTCCCCGCAATGGTAACAAAGCGGGCGTCGGTCAACCGTTCGCCACACGTCGGTTTTTCGTGGCGAGGGTCGCTCTGGTCGGACGTGCTGCCGTTCTTCGCGTCGTTGGGAGTACTGCGGCGCTGGAGGGTCACGTCGTGGTGGCGCCGTAGCTTGGCGGGGAACTTGCGGTGGTCGTCTGGCCATGGCTGCGTAGGTCAGCGTCGGTTCCTCGGAGGCTGGCACGTCGACTGGAGGTTCAGGCTGCAAGGCCCGCTGTACCTCGTCGCGTACAATCTCGGCGACTGACAGCGACGCCGGACGCTCAGCAGCGGGGAGCAGCTTTCGTAGCTCCTCTCGGACGACGTCTCGAATGATGTCGCGAATGTCCCGGGTATGGGCGCCGATGTCGTCACGAAGCAGCGTGGAGGCAACGACGCCGGGATGTCGTTGGTAGTAGGAGGCGCGTGCTTGGAGGGCGCGCTCCATGTTCGTTGCCTCCGTGACGAACGCTTCGACTGTTGCCGGTGGGTTGCGGACCAGGCCTCCAAAGATGTCGGCCCTCACCCCGCGCATGAGGACACGCAGCTTCTTGTCGTCGGCGGCTTGTGGGTCGGCACGCGCGCTCAGACGCAGGACGTCTTGAACGAAGCTGGTGACACTTTCGTTGGGGCCTTGCGTCCTTGTCCGAAGGAGGTCCTCGGCTCTCTCCCTTCGGTGCTGACTGGCGAACGTCCCTCGGAGCTCTTCTTTCAGCTGGTCCCATGATGTTATCGAGGTTTCATGATTCTCGAACCAGTATCGCGCTGTGTCCTCGAGGGAAAAATAAACGTTTTGCAGGCGCTGTTCGGGAGTCCATTGGTTGTGCAGCGCCACCCGTTCGTATTGCTGCAACCAGTCTTCGACGTCTTCGTAGATCTCGCCGTGGAAGGACGTCGGCGTACGAGGGGCGACGGGCAGGTAGACGACGGGGCCGGCGGTCGGGGTCTGCAACGACTGGGGGTTCATTGTCGGCTTCGTCGACTGGTTGGTCTTCTTCGGAAGTAGATCGAATTCTGGGGTCAACCCTTGATCACGGCGGCTTCCTCGGGTCTCGGTCGTCTCCACGTACGGTCTTCTTAAGCCGGGGACTCGACTTGTGCTGCGAAGCCTCAGAGGGGTACGCTTTATGGGCTGGGGTTACCCCGCACCTCCACCAAAAATGTCACGAACGGAGGTGACACGAAGACGAGCAGTGAACTGAAAAATAAAGATTTAATGGGCGAACTTGTGCCAACCAAAAATAAGTAACGAAAGAGCGTCGAGGCAGCAGAAAGGCAGGCGGCGATTCGGCGGCGAATCAGAGAGCGCTAGCGAGACTGACTCGACAAGGTCGCGGGTAGCTGCTTATCTACCGTGCGTCACTATCTCGAAAGTTCGGCAAAGAAGGCTCGAGTGTCGCGCGCTTGGAGCGTGGATGAACTGGCACTTTCGAGAACAACAAAGCAGGTGGAAAGCTACGTCTGGTGCGAGAATGAATGCGAATCTTCTAGATGTCGGTGACCGAGCGTTGCTTTCTCGGCCCTGCGGGCGGCAATATCATCTCATAATCACCATCACTATAGATTTGGCACTGCGGGCCTCCATTGTATGGGCTGTCGCCTTTCCGCAGTGCAACGGCTCTCCTGAGCTAATAAAGATTATACATAGCTTGCACTGACGTCCCCCAGTACCCAGCAATGGCGTCCTTTGGACGTGCGGCCAGCCTTCTACAAATAAAGAGCACGATGTGAGACGCTCGCGGAGGCGCGTGCAAATCTACCTTCCACTGCTTTAATGGGACGCTTAGCACCTGGGAATGGCGACTAGAATGACGTCACGTGAGAACTATGTATTAGTTTCTTATTGTGATTAATATCCTTAATATATTAATATTGTTATTATTATTATTATTATTATTATCACTCTAATACACATTGATTGATTTATTGATTGATAATTATTATGTTGTAATGTTATGGCAGTAAACGCGCGTGCACACCACGTGCGCCCCGTGAGGACCTCGGAAGGAAATGACTGCGAAGCACTGAAATGAGCCATCAAGGCGCCGCGTTGATTTATACACCCCACGCCTGGCACCTGTCTCGCGAGTTTACATATGCATAGTTGCACTCTGTAAAATGTGAAGCTCGATTTTTAACAAATGGCTTTAATTACAAGGTGCCGTTCAGCGTTTTGCTGTTTCTCGACAGACCTTCGTGTCATCCGCAAAGAGATTTGAAGAAAGAATCGTTCTACTATGCAATGAGTCCCCTACGCAAAGTGATTGAACGCAGGCCTCATTTGTTATGGCCTAAAATATTACAAAGGAAGCAACCACAACCCTCGCGTAGTATGCAAACGCCAATTCTTTTCAATGCCGAACTCAAACTTACATCCTCCGGCGAAGAATATTTGCTCAGGAGAAGCACATCCGCCGCCCTACCCTCGCAGCGAATTTTGAAGAAGGTGACGTAGGTTACGCCTTTTTCGTATTCTTGATGCCCACGTTGCTATGACCACCGTGACGTCTTTCACGAGCCGCGCTTTCTGGTTGCCCTTCCCCTTCGCAAGAACGGCGTGGCAAGGAACGTTTGGCAAAATACGGAGTCGCGACTTTGTCAAATTCGAACCGCAACTGCGTTGTGTCGCAGGAACGGCGTCGCATTTGAGAAATCGCTGGCAAATTCGCACCATGTGAATAAAACATTAGCTTTGACCTGTGCTTCGACGGCGTTCGAATTTTTGATGTTTCTTTTTATTTTTCTCGTGATCTCGCGTTCCGCTCTCGAGCCGGCACGCTTCTACTATGGTTCCTTCATGTGCGCTTTGTTTAGGGCAGAGCCGTGTATACAGAGAGTTTGGCCATTCATTGGGAAGTATAGGAGTCGAATGAGGAGACGCCATTAGCCGAGAGCGTGCTGGGCGTGCTCCAGGGCGTCTTCACAAGATCGAATGTGGCCAACCAGATGCCGGAAATAATACCCTCGCGGTGGTCACGAGAAATGAAATTAATAAGTGCGTAGGAGGAACTCTCGGCGACTTAAAATATGGTGCACGTGATGTTTCAGTCACGGTCATCCAAAATTAAGGTGGAAGAGCGCAACTAGCGGAACGATCGACATAATTCGTACGGCGGGCGCAGAGGGCCGGGGACCTGCAGTCCGAGCAGTCACACACTGTCCAAACAAATCAGAGTTTGAGCGGCACATTCGTTTCTTACGTATTTCTGCGTGATCACAATCAAAACATCACGTGCACTCTATTTAACCAATGAAGGGTTACTACATTTACCACATATCTATGAACAAAACTGTTTCTCGCTAGCACCGCTAGGGAATACTTTTCGGCTTCTGGTTGGCCAAGAGACCACGTCAAGCCCTCTTTCTGCGTGTGGTTACAGTGTTCTACAGAGTCTGGTGCACGCTTAGGCTCTGCCCGCTCCTTCCATTGACCAAACTCACTCTATGAAAGGCTCTGGCTTAGGGTGATGACATCTCGCCATTTTGCTTCAAACATATATTTGTATACTTTTTGTTTTTGTTTTGATGCGCATCAAAAAGCGTGTTCCCTGCGCGCGCTCTTGTGTCCGACTCAGCGACGGTGACATTTTGTTTCAGATGATTCCTTTGTATTTTTCTTGTGAGCGCGTGCTTTCGGCATCGGGTTATAAAAAGGATGGCATCACCCAAAATAAAAGGGCATTGAGGCACCCTAGCTTTTGCATGTGAGTTTCTGAGACGCTTAGGTTTGCACTACCAAAACAAGTTCTAACGACTCCCTTTTTGCAGCGCCCCCTTGGCAAAGCAGGATTCCTATTCCACAACCTATACAGTGTATCCATCAGTGAGAATGTGCCATAACCCCGCTCTCTGTAAGTCCTTAGGTCATACCGAAGACTCCCACGCCCTCAGAAAAGCCCTTGGGTGTGTTTGATGGTCTTGCAAGACGCATCAACTTATCATATACGCCAATGAACGAGACCATGCCTCGTGCGACGCTTGGAAACGAATGGCGGCGCAGCACTAAAATGAGCGGCTATAGACCTTTTCTTTAACGGCGCCGCCATCTTGAGAATTGCGGCGCCGACGACGCCGTCTAGCGGCTTAGAAAAAGAAATAACGGCTAGTTCTGACAGCACAGCTATCTGGGTAGGCAACGGTGTGGGTATGGGGGGAACTTGGCTAGACTTGGCTATGGTGGGCTGCAATGACTTGGTTGGAGCTTGTCCGGTTGGATCCAGCTGGCTACTCACAGGCCATCACCTTGCCTCCTCGAGAGAACGAGGACGAAGACGGTGGGGTGTTTTGATTGAGTTTCCACAGCGAAGTATATATGAGCAGTTTAATGTAGTCTATGCAGGTAAGCTCTCGGCATTTGATAGCTCCATCTTGAGTGGTGGCATGCAGACGTTTTCATACCTTTCACATACCGCGGGGCTTGCTGTGATAACCTAATTGGACCACATGCACCGGGAATTAAAATCGGTCCTCTTGTCGTAGACGAAGTGGTCGTGAGCTTAAACGTGACGTTGAGTCTGATACAAATCTCTCGCGATTCAAGCTCGCAATCGACTGACTTCATAAATAAGGATTCTTGGGGAAAATGCGAAGCTCGATAACATTGCAGCCACACTCGCGCTGCAGCTTCTTGTGCTCATGGCACACTTTCTGCTATTGTTCTTATGCTTTTTAACATTATTTATCCATCCGAAGACCACGCAGTGGTAGCCAGACAACCGTAGATATTCGGAAATTGCAGCACGGTAAAAAAAAAACACTCGGAACTAACTCATGCACGACGTCCGTTTTTAAGCCTTTTCGATCATACCCTTGGCGGTTGCATACCCTGTGTCAGCGGGCAATCCAAGAATGCACCAGGTCGAGGCTACGTCAGTTACTGGCTGGTTCGAGGTTATGCGAAAAAGGTCTATAGGGGTATTCACACGAGGGAGGAGTATCGGTGGCCGAGTGGGTAGCGCAACCCAGCTCGGAGCACGTGCAGCGAAAGCTCGCGCTGCAGAACCCAGAGATCCTGGGTTCAATCCCCATCCCTGCCCGTTTTGATCTGGATGAGCATCGTGCCGGCGTGCGGTCGTGTATCAATACTGCCTGGTGGACGTTAAAGACCCCAGGCTAGCGGTTGTACTGCACTGGCTAAATTGCTCATCTACAGCAAGTGACTCGTCGCAACTTTAAATGGCTGACCAACTACACGCTGTATAAATATCCCTACAACCCAATTTTTCACACGAGGGAGAAAGCCCGGGAATTTCTCCCCGGCATGCGCGCATCACGAGACGAAAATGCGAGGCTTTTGCACATTCTAAAGCCTGACGTTTTTGTTGCAGGGTGCACGTGCCGTTGAGAAATCCTTGGGATTTCTCCCTCGTGTGAATACCCCTTATGGAGCGGCCCCTGAAATGGAACTGCGGTGCGGCTGTCGCACGCGGTCTCGTGTTATGCGTCCCTTCTGTTCGCCAGAAGTGCTTGTCGCTACTTGTAAGAAATGTCAAGCGTGAATTTTATCCAAGAACTTTAGCTCACAGCGCTAATTTGGCTTACCTGACCTCTATCGGCTACTTCACACTTTGGTTATTTCCTTACCCAGCTTATGTTTAAAAAAGCAAATGTGTTGTGCCGTATTTCAACGTGAAAGCGCAGACCATATTACATTGAAGTTTCTACCTGTGTAGAAGTGCTATGTGCTTCATATTCGGTACGTGCGTGAACCAAGGCGGGCATTGATGATGCTTCCGTGACAACCATGAATGTGGTCATCCAACTCTGCTCTTTCATTCTACTGCGTCGCGTCGCTCAAAAGGAAAGAAAACGGAAGTTAAGCCAAGTTAGCGCTATACATTGCTTGCACAAAACGTCCTTGCAGCATGCCGGTGTACATCCCACTTCTTGCAACAACAAAAAAGCGATAGTACAGAGTTTACGCTGTGAAACGTGCATACTCAGCAGAAAGACAACAGCAATGGCAGCTGGTGTGACATCAGTGCAAGCCATCGAGCCCCTGCGCTCGTCCCTTCGGCTTCGCTGGTACTTCGGTAAAATAGAGCCTCGAGTACATACACGCTTTGGACACACACCAGATTACAGCCGCCATTGCTGACTTTCTCCAGCCTTACCGAGATACTGAGACACTGAACGGGCATTGACGAGCCTTCACAAATGCCAATGCCGGGAAGGACGCAGGAGAATCTCAAGTGGCAATAACCTGACCTGCTATGGCCATGATGAAATGAAGTAATTGGAATAAAGGGAAACAAAAACGGAATGTTTTGGCGGCGGGCATACAAAGCTTCCGAGAGATGCAAAATCTGTGTAATCATCAAGCATATAAAAAATGGGCCACTGTAAAGCCGAGATCTATCATTTGGGTTGTGTGTATGTTTATACAGCCTAGAACTTGGTCTGCCTCAACGGGTGACTAGGGTGCCTTCATGTGCGCTTTGCTTGGGGTGATGACATCTGGCCATTTTGTTTCGAAGGCTTATTTTTATTTTTTGTTCCGAAGCGCGTGTCCCTGCACGCGCTCCTGGCGCTGACTGTGCTACGGCGATATTTTGTTTCCTGCGATTTCTTTGTATTTTTCCTGTGAGCGCGTGCTGTCGGCATCGGGTACTACAAACGATGGCATCACCCTAAACAGAAGGGCATCGAGGTACCCTACGGGTGACGAGTCTCCTAGCTGTAGATGAGCAATTTAGCCAGTGCAGTACAACCGCCAGCATGGCGGACACTATAGTTCGTTTCACCTTATTTACCAGCGAAGCCCACGCTACAAGCGCGAGCATGCTGCTTGTAACAGCGCCTGTAGTACACGAGCGCACGTGCGAAGCCGGAACGCTCAGAGCGTTGGGCTCGCGCTTCTAGCTTTGACTTCGCTCGCACATCACGTGAAACGAAGTATAGAAGCCATCAGAGTTAATCCAACAATTGAGGGGTGTGACTGTCCGGGCTAGCCTTGAGGTTTCTGAAGCTATAGGTCACGTGTCGCTGGATTGGCTGCATCGAATTTAGCATGGACCAATCACACGCACATGGTTACTTTACTTCTTCCTCTTCTACCGGTCTACTGCCAATCAAGACAGTATAATCTCGATTCGATGCACTACGGTCGCATCCATGTAAATGCAGCCATGGGCTGCATTTACATGGATTTACATTAAGTGGGTGATTAGCACATAGAGGAGACAGGCATGATTGCTGACACGTCTCGACGCCCGAGCCGCAGGCCGACGTTCTGTTTATTCGCACGTGCTGCCTGGTGCCTGCGCACATTCAGACGATGATGTTGCTAGCCAATTGCCGATACATCCCCCTTTCTTTGTCTTGAGAAAAAAAGAAAAAAGAAACAAAGTGCACACAATACAAAAACAACACACACGCTCAATATATCATAGATTTGCGCAGTCCTTCGTCGGCTGCGAGTCAGTCACACTACTTGGTGAAAGTTCTCGTCATATGTCAAGCGTTGTGGTGGGCAGACTTGTCGGGACGACCGCCTGAGCGAAGGTGACGATGGTGGCGATGTTGAATTCTGACTGGTGGTGCTACTCGTACTGTTGCTTTGAGCCGCCTGCTCCGCTGGTGTGGATAAACTATCAGTGCCCCTGTGTCCCGGCGTGGAAGGTGGCACACCTTCGTCGGCCGTGTCATACCCATCGGAGTCGAACTCATCGAGAAAGCTTGGCGCCTCTTCTGTCTTCAAAAGGTGTTGGCGGTTCCTGCGCATTTCTCGTCCCTGATCTGTGAGATTTCGATATGACCGCGGGCCTTCACCTCCCACAACTTGCGCTTTTCTGTCCCAGGCTTTGTCCCCTCTGACTCTAAGGGCTCATTCACACTGGAAGCGGATCCGCGTTCGCAAAGCGGTTGCGAACGCGGTTGTATAAGGATTGAGTACATTTGCACGCGCATTTGATGACATCAAATGCGCGTGCAATTGTACTAGATCTTTATACAACCGCGTTCGCAACCGCTTCGCGAACGCGGATCCGCTTCCAGTGTGAATGGGGGGTAAAGGCCGGTTCAGACACTTGCGTTTGAGTGCGTTTGACTGCGTTGCGGCGAGAACCGAAAGCGAGTCACCGGCACATCTGTGCTTCGTACGAAGCTTGGAATCCAATTCAAGGAATCTTCTTGGTACGCGATATAAGCAGCAGGGATGTCCTGGTGTCTTGCTGCCGCAACGCAGTCAAACGCAGTCAAACGCAACTGTGTGAACCGGGCTTAACACTGTCGCCTTCTTTTAACGGGGCGAGTTGGTGTCCGCGATTTAGGTTCTGGGTGTGCTTGCGTACGGAACGTGCTGGGGGAGTCGCAAAGTCTGGTAGAAGAGTACGGGGCTTGCGGCCCATCAGTAGCTCTGCTGGAGCTGTTCCACACTCGAGCGGCGTCGCACGGTAGTTCAAAAGACCAAGCCAAAAGTCATCGCCGGAGTGTTCGCATTTTTTTAGGAGCCTCTTGACAACCTGGACGCCTTTCTCGGCGAGGCCGTTGGATCTGGGGAAGTATGGACTGGAGGTCACATGAACAAAATCGAATCGTGCAGCGAAATCTGAAAAGTCCCGCGCCGCGAACTGTGGTCCACCATCCGTGCATACTTCAACGGGTATTCCATGTCTAGAGAAAATGCTTTCCATGGTGCTGATTACCGTTCTTGACGTCGTGTCCTGCAGTTCCGCAACTTCCGGAAAATTTGAATAAGAGTCATAGATGACCAGATAGTTCTTTCCCGCAAAATGACAAAGGTCTGCTCCAACTCTTGCCCAGGGCTGCCTGGGCGTCTCCCGGAGTAACAGCGGTTCATCGGGATGACGATATGTAAACTGTTTGCAGGTGGAACACTTGCTGATCCACGCAGTTATGTCTGCGGTCATTCCTGGCCAGAACATTAATTTTCTTGCGCGAGATTGAAATTTTTCCAGTCCTAGGTGCCCGCAATGCACGCGCTGTAACATCTCTAGTCTTACGCTTCGTGGTATGACTACTTTGGAGCCCTTGAGTAGTTCACCATCAATGACGGAGAGCTCCGACCGGAACGGCTTAAACTTGCCTTGCAGTGGCGCCTTTCTCATCAGGCCATGGATGACGTCTTGGAGTTCACTGTCTTGTGCTGTTTCTTTGACAAGACGTGCTTTGGTCTTGTCACTTACTAGGGTGGACAGAACACCTGTTGCTTGGACGTCGACATCGTCAGTAGTTGAAGCGCTGCTCCAGGTCCTTATGCGAGACATTGCATCCGCCAGTATCAGTTGCTTGCCTGGAACGAACTGTAACGTAAATTCGTACCGCATTAGGCGCAAAAATAGTCTCTGGAGCCGTGGTGGCATATCACCAATAGCTTTTTGTGCAATAGCTAGTAACGGGCGGTGGTCTGTTTTGATCGTGATGGATTGGCCATACACGAAGTCGTGGAAGTTTTCGCATCCGAATACTATGCCTAGATTTTCCTTTTCAATCTGTGAATACCTGCCCTCACTGTCTGTCAGCACCCGTGACGCGTAGCCTACTGGACGCCATTCTTTTCCGTGCTGTTGAAACAGAGCAGCTCCTAGAGCACCTTTTGATGCATCTGTTGACAGTTTAATTGGCTTTGAGGGATCAAAAATGACTAGAACTGGACCTTCTGTTAACATTTGCTGAAGTGAACACCACTCACGCGTGTGGGAATCGCTCCATTCGAATAGTGAGTCTTCCTTAATCAAGTCTCTAAACATGGCTGTCTTTGATGACAAAGTAGGAAGGAACTTGCCGAAGTAATTTACGGCTCCTAACAGGCGTTGGACCTCCTTTTTGGACGTCGGCAGTGGCATCTCGCGAAGACATTGCACTAGCTCGGGGTCCGGCTTGATTCCGCTCCGGCTGATCTTGTCCCCTAAGTACCGTATCTCGTCTACTCCAAACGTGCATTTCTCAGCGTTTAGAGTGATGCCACTTAACTGGGCTGCCCTCAATGCTGCTCTTAGCCGCAAATCATGTTCTTCGCGTGAAGTTCCCCAAACCAGAACGTCGTCAATGTAAACTCTGACGCCTGGAAGATCATCAAATATTTGGCTCATGGTTTTCTGAAAAACTTCAGGCGCTGAAGCGATGCCGAAAGGAAGCCTTAAATAACGATAGCGGCCAAAGGGGATTGCGAACGTGCATATCTGGGATGTGTAATGAACCTTTTGTAGAAATACGCGGTGCGCATGCGCGGAGTATTTCATGCGCCTGGGTTCGAGAGTATCTAGTTCCAAACAATCCGCCATCTTGCATTTCTCGCCTTTGAGCGGTTTCGTTGTGTCGACCTCGGGGCGGAAGATTACGCACGATGGGGACAAAGGTGAGCTTGGGGGAGCCGTATCTCGGTCACATCGCCTCAATGGGTGAACAGGATGTAGCTGACGTTTTTGGTGTGGAACGGTTGGGAGAGGCCTTGGGCGCGCGTTGTTTTCCAGTCACCTAGTCTCGAACCGATTCGCGTGTCTAGGTGGCAGCACATATTCGCCAAGAGGTCCATTGTCAAGCGGGATTTGATGAAACCCTTTGTTGGCATCTAGCTTGCTGAAATATTTGCGTCAGCTAGCTCTGCTTCAATGTCCTCCCTTCGCGGCAACTGAAAATGTTCCCTTTGCAAGGCGGCATTTACGTGCTTAGGATCCATACAAACACGAATCTTCCCCGTTTTCTTTCTAACCACAACCAAAGGGCTCACCCAATCGGTCGGCTCCTGAACTTTCGCGATGATGCCGCCTGCAACCATCCTGTCGAGCTCTGCTTTCAAGGGGCCCCGGAGAGCATGAGGGACACGTCGGGCCGGTATTACTACCGGTTGTGCATCTTCTTTGAGCACCATCCGGTATTCAGTCTTGGTTTTTCCAAGCCCCTTGAACAAACCCGGGAATTCGGATGTCAATTGCTGCTCCAGGTCACTCTTGTTTTCTATGGAATCAACTCTGTCGACCAATCCAAATTTCTCGCAGGCCTCAAGGCCAAGAAGGGCTTGCCTTCCTTTCTTCATAATAAAGAAGTTCAACCGACCCCTTTCTCCGTGTATCTGATTGTCGAGACACACTTTTCCCATGTGTTCAAGCGTCGCTCCGCCGTAGGACCGCAGGGTTGTGGAACAAGGCTCGTGCGGCGTTGACAGACGAAGTCTTTTGTACATAGACAGGGGCAGCAAATTTGCTTGTGCTCCAGTGTCGACCTTCAGACGGGCTTCGTGACTGCCTATCTTCGCGGTGACCATCCAGTCGCGCTTTTCTTTTCCTCTTTCTCCGTTGACTGACAGAATGTCAAAATCGTCGGTGTCCGTGCAAGAAAACGTTGTTTGGTTTTGTTTGGTTGATCACGTCGTCCACGTACTTTTTTGCGCTATAGACCTATTGCTAAATTACCCAAGCATCAAGGAGAATGATGGGAATATATGGACACGCGCCACACGCGCTCGCCTTCCCCGTATAAAAGATTCGAAGTAAAACACCAAAATAAAGCGTTGACAAGCGCGCGTGCAAATGCCATTTGTTTTAGACATTTGCTTTAGAAACGCTACTACTGCTGATGCCAGCACGTGCAGCGCGTGTAACTACACTCGGAGCATGCTCCCTGGCGCTTGGGAATTTCGCAAAAGGTCTATTGCAGACTTTAGCGAAGTGGTTCTTTTTGCCGCATTTCTTGCATGCCTTACCAAATGCTGGGCACAAGCGGGGCTCGTGAACATAGCTGCAATACTTGCATTTCTTTCTGCGAGCTACGGGGTCAACGGTTTCTTCCACGTGCTCGAATGTCTTGTTTTGGCGCTCCGAGGTTTCTGCGGATTTGCTAAAATCTACAGCCTTACTCAGGGTGAGGTCTTTTTCACGCTGGATTCTTTCCCGCAGTTTCTTGCTGGCGGTGCCGTAAACGATCTGGTCGCGCAGCATCGATTCCGACAAGTCCCCGAAGTTGCAAGTCCTTGCCTTGAGCTGCAGGGCACGGAAGAAGAGCTCGAAGGCTTCCCCAGGCTCCTGCACTCTGGTCCTGGATACGTATCGCTCGTAGGTCTCGATGACCCTCGGGAGACAGTAGTCCTCGAACTGCTGCACTAGCACATCGTAGGATGCCTTCATGTGCGCTTTGTTTGTGGTGATGACATCTTGCCATTTTGTTTCTAACGCTTATTTTTATTTTTTGTTCTGAAGCGCGTGAAAGAGCGTGTCCCTGCACGCGCTCGTAGCGCTGACTGTGCTACGGCGACATTTTGTTTCCTGCGATTTCTTTGTATTTTCCCTGTGAGCGCGTGCTGTCGGCATCGGGTACTACAAACGATGGCATCACCCTAAACAGAAGGCAACGTTGACAGAAGGACATCGAGGCACTCTACATATGGTTAGAGTTCCTGTATAGACCTTTTCCGCTTACTCTCGCCCCCGATCGCCAAGAAGGCATATCCGGTATGGGCGACGAAAACATATTAAAACGTTTCAACCTGCAAACAGTAAAAAAATAGAGGGGAGACAAAACGATAATGGGTGACGGTTACGCTTATCTTCTAAATGCATTCTATTGGCGTGGCGACGGCAAAACAATGTTTTCGCCCATACTGGAAGTGACGCTATTTCAAGATGGCGGCGCCCTTGGGAAAAAGGTCTATAGGCTCCCTACGGGAGCCAGAGTTGCGCGTTCATGCATGGCATGTGGATTCAGCTCCTCAAGTGACTGAATTCGGCGAATAGCAGTGCCGCGCGTTCGAGGCGCGCGGCGCGCTCAAAAGCCGGGGAACGTACGCCGGGGCGCGTGCAACGTCTACTTTGCTGCACGACACTTGATACGGCTCCTCACGTGATCGGATCTCGGCGAATAGCGGCGAGGGCGGCACACGGCACGTGGAATCAAACGCGCAACTCTGGCTCCCGTAGGGAGCCTATAGACCTTTCCAATGTTTACAAAATCACAGTCCAGCGTGCGAACGTCACAGCCCAGCACGTGCGTGTTCGTCGCTTCGGAAAGCGAGAAAGGCACGCGCCATACGCGCGAACACTCAAGATGGCACCGGCCACACGCTCTTTTTTGGAAAGGTCTATAGACCTTTTCCGCTACCTCTCGCCCCCGATCGCCAAGTAGGCATATCCGGTATGGGCGGCGAAAAAATATCAGAACGTTTCAACCTGCAAATAGTAAAAAAATAAAGGGGAGGAAAAACGAGAATGTGTGACAGTTACGCTTATGTCCTAAATGCCTTCTATTGGCGTGGCGACGGCGAAACAATGTTTTCGCCCATACTGGAAGTGACGACAATTCAATATGGCGGCGCCCTTGCGAAAAAGGTCTATACAGGAACTCTACATATGGTCTATAAGGAGTATTCACTGGGCGCCATATTTGTGGGTGATGTCTAGAGCGCATGCTCTGAACGAGCCCACATTAATAGGCTGCAAAGACCGGCAATCTTGAGGGTGCGAAATACACGTTACAAAAAAATTGTGGAAGCTCGCCATCAGCACGCGCTCAGCAATCGTGCACACAGCTATGGCCGCCTGTGAATACTTCCTATTAGCGGCGAGATGTTTTGGTGGCGCCCTCCTGTGGTTCCCCCTTGTGACGTCATTACCTTGCAAACAACAAGTTCGATGGTGTTTGTTATTAGCATGGTGGAAGCTTGAAATCATTGCGCTCTCAAAGGAACACTGCCAACACCATCAAAATTAAAGTTCTTTTATTCCTCTTATTTCCGTCGATGATAAATCCTTTTCTGACGTCATAGTCAGCGTTCGGCCAATCGTGGAAGGCCGACCACAGCGACGCTTTTGGTCGCGCACGTCGCCATTCTCAGCTTCGTCGTCTTTTCCAGCGGCGCACCGGCGAATGCGGCCGATCTGAAAACATCTTGTTCGTTTTCGGCTAGCAGACGGCGTTCGTAAAATGGCGTCAGCTGTTGGTGGCTTCACGCGGCGGTACTGTGCGTGCTTCCATTCATTCGGCGTCGTTGATTTGGCGATGGCGATAGAGTATACTAGAAGGAACGAGTGAGACCACCGGAGTGCTATTTTGGTACCTCCGCATGTGGAACAAAACGGCTAATCCAAGCCACTTCGCTCATAGCGCCCTCTCGGGCACTACGAGCGAAATGGTTTGGATTAGCCGCTTTTTATAAAAAAACGCGTTTCGTTCCAACGCCAAGCTCGACCGGCACATTGGTCAAGGTCACAGAAACGATAGAACGCCGGACTATATTTTTTATACAACCTAGGCGTCAGGCGTCACTTACCTAAAGTCACCGCGACCTGACTTGTCGTCACAACGCCATGCGACATCAAAACGACGCCTTGACGTCAACGACGTCATCGATGTTGACAACGTGCGTTATACGCCATCAAGACTGCGTTCTGACGTCATATTGCGTTGACAACGACGACGATGTCAACGTTGACGTTGATGTCGACGACGACAACGGCACGGGACGTCAAGATGACGGCGCCCTTTTCAATGCAACGTCATAAGGACGCTTGGTGTCAGTTCGTTGACGTCGTTGTTGACATGACGCAACTCGACGTCACGAAGACATCCCGACAGCTTCACAACGTCGACATCATCGCCGACGACGTTACACGACGTCGAGACTTCGTCCTGACTGCGCGTCGACGTTGATGCTGGCGATGGCGACGACGTTACACGCCGTCAAGGCTTCGTCATGACGTTCACGTTCACGATGACGTCAGGACGACGTTAACGTGATGTCATAGCGATGTTTGACGTTGCAGTGGGGCGCCGACGTCAACGTCGGCATTGACGACCACGTCCACGTCGTCCTCAACGTGGTGCGCGACGTCATGACGGCTTTACATCGCCGACTTGATGTCGCGTAACGGCGTCGTCCTCCACGCGATGCGATGTCACAACCGCGTCACAATGGC
The DNA here is from genome assembly GCA_013358835.2 of Ixodes persulcatus. Classification (NCBI taxonomy): domain Eukaryota; kingdom Metazoa; phylum Arthropoda; class Arachnida; order Ixodida; family Ixodidae; genus Ixodes; species Ixodes persulcatus. Next base: position 134,829 of record JABSTQ010010593.1, on the reverse strand, counting down.
AACTTGATGTCGCGTAACGGCGTCGTCCTCAACGCGACGTCACGACCGCATTACAACGGCGACTTGGTATCGCCAAACGGCATCGTCCTCGACGCGACGCGATGTCACGACAGTCTTACGACAGCATCTTGGCGTCGCGTAACGTCGTCGCGTTGTGGTGCTTTGACGTTACCTCTGACGTCAAAATTATAAAAAATACAATATAGCCCCTAAGGGGCTATATTTCCCATAGACTTTAAAAGAGAAGACACAGAGGCGATCGGACATGTCTCATCGAGCTCATCTTTTCGGTTTTTCTGGCGCTTCTTTTGGCGTAAAAAGCTTACATGAAGGATTGGAAACTTCAACGATCTCGCTGATAATCGATTCTTTGAACTCGGGTAAGAGAACTGTGATTCATAGACCAATAATTAAGACTACCGGTGATGGCGGCAGGCCGTTCCAGCGGCCGCCAGTACTAGGCCTAACCGGAGGAGGCGAAACATCATCCACGGGGCCGGTACCCGACGACATCATGACCTCGCGTCAAGTCAACGGATCAATCGCGGCTTCCGTAAGCGGCGGCCCATTGATCATTATGGCGGAAACTTCGAGAATGGAGATAGAAGCCTGGAATCCGCTAGGCAAATCCAGCGGTGGGGAAACACAGAGAATACGAGAATCCCCGGTGTCAAAGAAGCGTAAAGGGGAAGACTTGACAAAGAAAGATGTCATTATCGAGGAAAAAAAAGAGGACACGGAAAGAAGCGGCTGCAATGACGAATACGGCAGCAGCAACGAGGACTGGAAAATTCCCAACTATCACAAGACAAAGTTTCAGCGCGGAAGCCGGCCCCGCCGGCGCCAGCAACGACAGGACGGACCAAGGTACACGGTCATTGTTAAGCCCACCGCGGCTGTGAATATCACCAATACGGAATCGTGGCTCTTGTGGAGCACTTTTCGAAAAATCCTAATTTCGCCAGGCGAAAACGATCAGATCGGATACGCTGTCAGCAACGGAAACAAGTCCATCGCAGTTACCGTGGGAACGAAACACGCTAAGGACCTCATGACGCTCAAGTAGCTGGCCACTGAGGATTCCGACAAGAAGATAGAGGTAACGGTCTACAGGTCCACAACCGGCAGCCAACCGAAAGGAGTGATACACGGCGTTTCACCCGGCAACGCGGCACGCGGCATTGTCGAGAACGCCATAGCGGACTACCACGACATCATCCACGCCAGACCCATAGGCAAGAACGGAAAGTACTTAATCACATTTGAAGGTCAAGGCATTCCAAGGAGCTTCCGACTCCTCGGGAGGTACCATAACGTGTTTCCCGACAAGCCTACAGCAGTCGTCTGCCTACAGTGCCATGGACTGGGGCACAAGGCCCCTGTCTGCACGCGCAGACAACGCTGCAAAACTTGCGGTGAGGTCCACCCGAATACCCAACCCTGCCAAGGCAAGTACTGCCCCAACTGCAAGAAAACTGGCCACACGGTGTTCGAAATCGAAGTGTGTCAAGCCAGGAACGCAGCGGACGACAAACTCCAGAAGGGAGCGGCGGACGGTAGACGCCATCCTTGGCGGCGGCCCGGTGGCCACCTCTGCAAAAAAAAGGCGGGGCCTCCAACCGGGCTCCATATAACCCGGACGGCTTCCCCTCCCTCACACCGCAGGAGCAGCAACAGGCCGAACAGCGCGAGCAAAAACCGACTTACAGCCAGGCACTATACTCTGTTTCATATTTAGCGTGCAACGCTGTCAAAGCTACTGGCGCGAGCGCGTGGCTTCATCTATGGCTTTGTTTGCGCGAGAACGCGTGCAAATGATCAACAAGATCAAGCCCCACGCTCGCGCCAGTAGCTTTGACAGCGTTGCACGCTAAGTATGAAACAGAGTATAGATTCGAAGGCAATGAACATGGACTCTGTCTCCCATTTAGACAGGCCCAGCGGCTGCAGCTGCAGACTGGCGACGGAACTAGGCCAACTTAGGGAGGGTAGCAGCAGAATACTGCAGAAGATTCAACGATTGGAGTTGGAGTACTAAAATCAACTCCGCCAGGAACAAGAGACCCGTCGAGCGCAAGCCAAAGCCACGGCCGAAGCTGACCGAAAACACAAACAAGAAGCCGAGCAGAGACTTCGAATCGAGCAACAGAAGAGCGACGAAGCATGTCGCCGGAGCCAACGCTGCCCCGTCACTTACGAACAAGTCCTGGAAAAAAAAAGAAAGAAGCCGAAGTCGCAGTCACCAAGGCCAAGTCAACAAACAGTGAAGCCGCTGTGGCCGCACCACAGCAAGATCGACAACAATACCCGCCGCTGAACGTGTCGCCGACGCAACCAAACCCGCGAGACTCAGGCAGACTTCCCGGCACGACCCCAACAGGCGATGATCTCCAACAACTCGTAGAGAACAGAATAAAACAGTGGCAACAACAACTCCAGCAAGAACTTCAGAAACAGCAACAAGTCATGATGCAGCAGATGCCGGTGCAACTACAGATTATGTTTAGCCAGCATGGGATAGGGACGGCGGTCCCGGTCCAAGCTACGATTACACGAACGAAAGATTCCTGTAGACGCTATTATGCTTCAGGAACCCCACGACGCCGATATCAAACTGACCGGCTTCATCAAGTACGACGAACCGAGTGTGACGCTCACCGTTAAAGGCAAGACCAGAGTGCAACCGCAAGTCGCTATTTTGGTTCGCAAAGACCTACCCCAACAGCAAGTGGACACGGGAGAATGGTGCACCGACTCGTAAGAGGTAGTGGCCGTCCAGGTGGAGAGCGAGTGCGACGGCCCGATCCTGGTGGTGTCAGTGTACTACCGGCCTAGAACTTCGACGGCAAGGAAAACGAGATCAGAGATCGACCACGGCTGGGTGGAGAAGCTGGTACGAGAGTGTTGGAAGACGAAGAAGTACGAAGCTGTTTGTGCCAGCCAAAAAGAACCTTTATGGTCAGAGTGCCTGCTTTTATATACCTTTCTAAAGTCGATCGCCACCAGCGACATCTATAGTTAAACTAGCACTAGGGTGGCGACCCCTACATCTCCCATCGTGGACATTTACTCTTTTAGTTACAACATATTTACAAGTTCAGCCGTCTCGGTGGCTTGATGCAGCGTCCTTATCGTGTCCTCAACATACCGCCTTGGAAGGGTGCCGAAACCCGACGTGGGGTTGCATGCTCTTCTTGCGGCTGCTCCGCCGGATCATCAGCTGCTGGATGTAATTCTGAGGATGGTCTTGACTGAGGCAGTGAAGGCTGCTCATCCGGTGTCTCCTCTGTCTGAGTCTTGTCTGATGGCGAAAAGCGCACAAAATGACGGCTGTTTCGCTGAAGAACGCCGCCAGCCGTCTCCAAGACGTACGAACGTGGACGTTGGGCTGGGCTGAGGACTCGAGCTTGGGAGTTTGCATCAGTCACCCAGATCATGTCACCTGGCTGCAGAGGGCTCAAATGACTCGCTCTGTTCCAGCGATGAAAATCACGAGCCTGGCGGGTCTTTTCTCTTGCGTCCTGTGCTTTGAAACTCTGGTGGCTCGGTTGAACAGGTGTAAGATTTTCAGGCAGCGCAGGAAGTCGTGCCTGGAGACGTTTACCCATTAGAAGCTGCGCGGATGACACACCAGTGACTCCAGGAGTGTCTCGGATAGGAGCGCCAGGTACGGGTCGTCAGCCTTCTTGAGGAGATCCTTCACCGTGTGTACCATGCGTTTCACATCGCCGTTGCTTTGCGGGTATTGCGGGCTGCTTGTCTCGTGCCTGAATCCATACAGGCGTGCAAATTCCGTGAATTCCTGACAGGAAAAGTGGGGTTCATTGTCGCTCCTGACCACATCAGGAATGCCGTGACGAGCGAAACAGCTCTTGACTGCCGCGATGACTGCCGACGCCGACGTGAAGCCTAGGGAGACCACTTCCGGTAACCGGGAGTAATAATCTACTACAAGGACGTATTCGCGACCTTTTAACTGGAACAAATCGATGCCCAGACGCTGCCACCGTCAGTCGGGTGTCGGTGTTGAAATACGTGGCGCTGGATGCACCACCCTTGTCTCAGCACATTTGGCGCAGTTGTTGAGCAAACCCTCGATCTAAAGGGTACAGTTGGGCCACCAGACGCTCTCCCTAGCTCGCTCTTTGCAGCGCCGCTGTTCTTGGTGGCCTTCGTGTAGCAGGGCCAGGGTGTTGTGGAGCAGAGCGACAGGAATTACAAGGCGACAGTCTAAAAGAAGTAGACCATCGGAGACTGTCAGTCTTTCTCTTTCTTTCCAGTAGGGCACTAGGTTGGGAGAGAGCTTTCTTTTGTCCGGCCATCCCTCCTGGCAGTAGCGGGCGACTGAGGTACACTCTGAGTCTTCCGTCTGACGCTGACGAACTTCTTCTAGCCGGTTAGCGATCGTAGAGGGAAAGCCCTTGACGACTTCGCTGACGAAAAGCTCGATGGATCGCGCCGTCGAGGAAGGATGTTCGTCACATGGTGCCCGGGAAAGTGTGTCTGCCGTGGCCAGAAGCTTGCCTGGCACGTGTTTCAGGTCGAACTAGTAGCGCATTAACTTTTAACGCATACGTTGAATCCTGGGTGGCAACAACTCGAGATCTTTTCCTTCGAGCAGGACGACGAGAGGCAAGTGATCTGTCTCAACGGTGAAGCTTAGCCCACGCAGGTACTGGTCAAACCAAAGCACGGCCCATGTCACGGTGAGAGACTCCTTTTCGGTTTGGCTGTAGCGCCGTTCTGTAGGTGTAAGTGACCTTGACGCGAAGAGTACAGCCCAACTCTCCCCCGAAGGTTGCTCTTGCAGGAGTACCGTTCCTAGGCCGAAGGAACTAGCGTCGGCTGATACTGTTGTTCTCTACGCAGTATGATACCGTGCGATGCAGAGGTCGGAGGACTGTAGCTGCTTCAGCTTGGAGAAGGCAGACTGCTGGGCAGGGCCCCAGGTCCATACGGCGTTCTTCAGCACCGATGCCCTCATCGGCTCTGTCACTTCCGAAATGTGTGGCAGGAAGCGACCGATGTGGTTGACAAGGCCCAAAAGGCGACGGACGCCTGCGACGTCATCTGGCGGAGTCATGGCTTGGATTGCCGCCACTTTGTCGGGATCTGGAGAAATGCCCTGGGCGCCGACGACTACCCCGAGACCCTTCACACTGTTGGTAGCGAACGACCATTTTTCGCGGTTCAGCGTGACTCCCGCCTTACTCAGTCGGTCAAGGACTTCCCGGAGACGGTGGTCATGTTCCAAGCGGGTTTTGACAAAACCCAGAATGTCATCTATCATGTTCGCGACGTCCGCTTGGCCTTCCCGAATCCGGGACATCTGCCGTTGGAAATACTCTGGGGCAGAGGCGATTCCGAACGGCGGCCGCAGAAAGCAGTACCGGCCAAAAGGGGTTATGAACGTGGTATTATCTTGCGACTCGGGGGAAAGCTTGACTTGATGGAAGCTTGATGTCGCATCCAATTTAGAGAAAGCAGTGGCATCCCCCAGCAACCCAAGACATTGTTCCACTGTGGGAAGCATGTGGCATTCTTGCAGAATCACCTTGTTGAGGCGAGTTAAGTCGACGCACAGCGTGTAGCCACCCGAAACATTGGGGACGACCACCAACCCGGCACACCAGTCCGTTGGGGTGTCGACGCGACGAATCACTCCATCAGACTCAAGCTTGTCCAACTCTGCTTCGACAACATCATGAAGCGGCAGAGGAATGCGTCGGAACACACTCAGGTAAAATGGCGTAGCGCCTGGCTGCAAGCGGATCGTGTACTCTCCCTGGAGTGTCCCTAGAACGCGGAAAAGCTTAGGGTCTAGGTACAAGTCTCTTGAAGGCTCCGAAGGCCGCGAAACATGGTCAAGAAACTTGCAGACTTCCAAGGCCTGGGTTGCTGGGAATCCCAAGAGTGGAATAGTCTCTGTTGCCAGTACGTACAGCAGTTGCTTGACTGACTTGCCGTGCCACGACAAGGTTGCAAGGAAAGTGCCCAGGACTGGCAGACTGTTGTTGCAGGGCCTTTTAACTCGCCCTCTGGCTTCTGGAGCTTGGAAGGAACACCAGGAAATGTGCTGAGCACGACTGAAACTTCCGCGCCGGAGTCCACTTTGAACGAAAGTGTGTGGCCATCGACGAGCACGTCGAGGAACTTCGCTATCTGACGCTCCTCAGCCACAGCGTCTAGCTCGATGGAGTTGGCTGAAGTTTTCGGAGGTTTCGATGATTTAGGTGCCGACTTCTCAGAAGCTCGCTTTTTCTTGAGGCAAACTGCTTCGAAATGGCCAGTCTTGCGGCAAACGTTGCAGGATGCACGCCGAGCCGGGCAGTCAGCGCGTGGGTGTGAAGCACGCCCACAAAAAGGACACCGCTGATTAGTCTTATCAGCCGGAGCCTGCGCCGACTTCCCTTTTCGTAGACGGGCCGCGTCAACTGCGAGCGAGGACGATTATGTAGAGTCACGAGCCTTGCGCTCATTATCTGGATCTTCGTGCTGGCGAACATGTGTGAGCACTTCGTGCAGGGTCATCCGCGGATTCCGACAAAGCTGGTCCGACAACTTGCGGTCAAGCAAGCCAACACGGAAACGGTCACGGACGAGCCGCTCTTCGACGTCAGCAGATGGATAATTGCAGCGCTTGACCAAGGTGCGGAGTGCGGTGAAGAAATCGTCTGCCGTATCACCTGGTTGCTGCATGCGACAGTGGAATCGAGCGGACTCGTAGAGCTCGTTGGGCGGATGGACGAAGTGGTCGGAGAACGCTTTTTTGACAGTGACGACATCCTTCAATTCGGTCTCTCTCACCGCGCTGGACGCGAGGACTACCCTGGCTTGCGGACCCATGCAGTAGAGCATGGAGCGCACCTGAACCTCCGGCGAAGCGGTGTAGAGTCCAGTGGCTATCGTGTAATCCTCGTACTGTAGAAGCCAGGTGGGCCAGGCGCTGGGGTTGTCGAAGTCGAAACCCGGTGGAGGACGTAGCTGGACCGTCTGTGGAAAGGAAGCGGAGGACGAGGTAGTGGGCATGACGACGGACTCATCCCCGGTGGCCATGGCGAAGGAAGGGAACCAGGACGGCGGGGGAGCCCGGCAAACGAAGTCCGATCAGGCCGCAAGGTAGGCCTTGCCTTAGAACGCTTATGACACCATGTTGGAAGACGAAGAAGTACGAAGCTAGTCGTGCCAGCCAAAAAGAACCTTTATGGTCAGAGTGCCTGCGCTTATATACCTTTCTAAAGTCGATATCCACCAGCGACATCTATAGTTCAAACTAGCACTAGGGTGGCGACCCCTACAGAGAGTACGGTAAGAAGAGGAAGCACTCGATTCTCGTCGGAGGGGACTTTTATGGCGAACACGAAGAATGGTGCTACACGAAATCATCAGCAAGAGGTGCTGAGCTGCTGCGCAGGGCCACCGATATGGGACTCGTCCTGATCAATGAACTGGTCACCAAGACGCGGACTGCGCCCAGTATCAACCAACAAGTCACCACGTCTGATCTAACTTGTGCCGACCCTCATACTGCAGGGAAGACTGAATGGAGAGTTTTTGAGGACGTGTGGGGCAGCGACTACCACCCTATTGAGACGTGTATCGTCGGCAGGACAAAGCGGCACAAGAAGCGTAGGACGGCAAAGACTGCAGTGTGGGACGACTTTCGCATCATTCTTGAAGAGTCCACGGGCACAAAATTAGATGACCTGACGAAATTGATTAGGGACGCGGCCAAGATCGCAACAGTCCAGACCCTGATTGAAAAAGAAGCGCCCATCCCGGAAACCAGATTGATGGTGTCCGGGATGGGCGCCAGAGGTGAATGGCGCAAGAAAACCAACCACCTGAGACGCTACCGATATTCGCCTGAGACGGGATATTCGCAAGGCCAACAGCTACGCGAAGGAGGCGCAGCGACACGCCAACAGGCTGTGCAGGGACGACTGGATCAAATCTTGTGAAGAGTTCAACGAACGGACGTCACTCACACGCATGTGGGCTGTCTGTAACGCTATGCTGGGCAAGAGCAAGGGCAGCAACACAGCACCGAACATGGCCCTGGCGCAATGCAGGGAAATTGCACAACTACTGAACAAGATCGGAGATGTCTTCTTTCCGCAGCCACCAACCAGCCAGGACCCCAAAATTTGTGAACCCGAAGAATTGAGAGCCAAAGAGTACGAAGCGGATTTTACTACGTGGGAAATGGAGGCAGCCATCGAGAGGGGCAACGAGCGGAGCGCGCCGGGCCCCGACAGGATTACCCACTCCGTGCTCAAAAACCTCCCGGAGGTGGTCAAACGAAACCTGCTAAAATCAATCAACGACGCCTGGCACGAGGGAAACATACCGGACAAGTGAAAACTGTCCTGCGTGTGCCCCATACCCAAACCAGGGAAGAAGCCGGACTGCGCGAGCAACGTGCGCCCAATTTCGCTCACATCTGTTCTCAGCAAACTGATGGAGGGTATGGTGCTCACGCGCATCGACTGAATAAAGGCCTGTTCACACATGCAGCGGAGCGCTACAAGCGTAGCGCTTACCTCGCGCTAAGCGCGTGCTGACGGGAGCGTTCACCAGCTTTGTATCGCACCGTCAAAACTGTTGCTCATGGCAGACGATAAGTAGCTGACGGCACGTGAGGAGCGCTACATCAGCGCTTCGCTGCATGTGAGAACCGACCTTAATGGACCTCTTGGCGAATATGTGCTGCCACCTAGACACGCGAATCGGTTCGAGACTAGGTGACTGGAAAACAACGCGCGCCCAAGGCCTCTCCCACCCGTTCCACACCCAAAACGTCAGCTACATAATCTTCACCCATTGAGGCGATGTGACCTAGATACGGCTCCCCCAAGCTCACCTTTGTCCCCATCGTGCGTAATCTTCCGCCCCGAGGTCGACACAACAAAACCGCTCAAAGGCGAGAAATTCAAGATGGCGAATTGTTTGGAACTAGATACTCTCGAACCCAGGCGCATGAAATACTCCGCGCATGCGCACCGCGTATTTCTACAAAAGGTCCACTGAGCATAAAAGAGAAGTGTCGCATCCCGCCCAGACGGGGTTCCGCAAGAACCTTGGTACGCAGGAGAGCCTAGTCCTCATTCGCGGGTACTTAGTGAACCGGCCAACGCATTGCCATCGACAACTCCTGGTAGCAGTGGACATTAAAAAAGCTTTCGAGACGCCCTATTGAAACTCGCTCTGAGGGGACTTCAGGAATTTTTAAAGGGTGTGAAGGGGACTTCAGGAATTTCTGAGATGTTTGAAGGCGGCACCGATATTTCCTGGTGGGTTTGTTGGCCCCGTCAGAGGCTCTCCTGAAATGTCTGAAGTGCCCTTTACAATGCCTTTAAATGACCGAAAGGCTGTCAAGAGCTTTTCTAATGGGGGCGGGAGAACCTTCAGGCTTCTTGAGATGTCTGTGGGGCCACGGCTTAGGTGGAGAAAAGACATTTCGCAGAATTAGAACATTGCTACGTATTGTTCGCGAAGGGGAAAAATAAGTATTTGGAGAATGTCGATCGTATGTGTGTACGGTCAGATTTTTATTACTGCTCTTCTATCAAACACGAGTGGGCTCGTGGACTAGAGCACTGCTCGGGCCCGGGCCAGCCCGAACGCCCGGCCCGGCCCGCGTGCCGGGCTCGGGCTGGGTTGCACGTATTTTCTCGGGCCCGGGCCGGGCTCGGGCTTGAACAAAAAAGTTTTTGGGCCGCGATGACCCGGGCCGTGCCTCGGCTGTCAGTCTTTTGTCGTAAGTTCTAAATAGTTGATAGCAAAAAGAGTGCTCATTAATATTTTGGGTGCATTGAAAACAAGAAAAGCGGAGTGAAAAGTCACTACAGTGTCGTTAGAAATAACAACAAAAGGAGTCTTGCAGTTAGAAAGCCTCCAAGCGGATAAAAAAAAACATATTGACTCCACCAGCATAGTAGGATAGAGCGCGCAAAAAAACGAGAGCACTCCGGTCGGAGGGCACGGAATGATTGTCGTTTTTTTTTTTGCTTTTCATACTAAAAAAAAAAAGAAACAACGTGACCTCGACTTTTTACTTTCTGTGGGGGCCTTACTATGCCACCAAAGATAAGCTTGCGTACCCTAGATAAATTTTTGTTCATGCAGCCTTTTGATGATGCATTAGCGAGATTGTGATTCTCTTCTGTTCTTCTAGAATCTTTCCGGGTTCGAAATGACCAATAGAATCGACCATCCTGCCGTGTTACCAACCGTCCAATCAAAAATGGACGCCCGTGCCCGATATAATTTTATCGAGCCCGGGTCGGGCCCGGGCCGTGTATCCACCGGGCCGGGACAGGCAGGGCGTAGAAACTAAAAATTCTGTCGGGCTCAGGCCGGGCCGTGTCTCTACCGGGCCAGGTCGGGCCGGGCCTATTAATTCCGGCCCGTGCAGTGCTATATCGTGGACCCGTCTGTCACTGGTCGGGTGTTCAATCGCCAAGAAGGCAACTGCGGACGTTCACCCCATGCAGAGAATGGACCTTTTGTAGAAATACGCGGTGCGCATGCGCGGAGTATTTGATGCGCCTGGGTTCGAGAGTATCTAGTTCCAAACAATCCGCCATCTTGCATTTCTCGCCTCTGAGCGCCTTGGAGACCCTCGAGACTCAAGTTTTGATGTTGCGAACAAGGTGATCACGAGTCAACTTTCTGACGACGCCCATTCTAGATTACGACGTGCACCGCAATCATGCCGGTGAACTGTGTAGCCTTCGGCTGTCGGAACTATAGGAAGTATTTACTGGCGGCCATAGCTGTGTGCACGACTGCTGAGCGCGTGCTGATGGCGAGCTTCCACAGTTCTTTTGTAACGCGCATTTCGCACCCTCAAGATTGCCGGTCTTAGCAGCCTATTGATGTGGGCTCGTTCAGAGCATGCGCTCTAGACATCACCCACAAATATGGCGCCCAGTGAATACTCCTTATTACCTCCCGGGTTGTGGAATGGACCTTTTGTAGAAACATCGGTTCGAGAGTAAATAGTTTCAGTACCCTCTCTCTCTTCCTTCTGGCCGAGCAGGGAGGGAAGATGGTTTCGTTATGTCGACTTCGGGGCGGAAGATTACGCATGATGGGGACAAAGGCTAGTTTGGGGGAACCGTATCTAGGTCACAGCGCCTCAATGGGTGAACAGGATGTAGCTGACGTTTTGGGTGTGGAACGGGTGGGAGAGGCCTTGCGCGCGCGTTGTTTTCTCGCCACTTAGCATCGAACCCAGTCGCGTGTCTAGGAGGCAGCACATATTCGCCAAGAGGTCCATTGACGAGGCGCGGGCCAAGTGTTGCTGGCCGAGCGGCGTTTTGAGGCGAACAAGGTTTGCTTGTTGCAAGAATAATAATAAAAAAGGGGCACGCCGAGAGCAGCGCGTTGCCCAAAAACAGAGACGCGGGGAAGATTGCGAAGGCTCAGCGGCAGCCACTCTTCCCGGGAACCGGTTCCTCCACGGGGTACGGTCCCCAAAAAGAAGAAAATAAACAGAACCATTTTGCTTTCCACCAGAGTCGGGCGTTATCTCTTTTTCGTCGTCGTGAAACACACGAACAGGCAACTCAAATTGCTCCCCCCCCCCCTCTTTTACGACGCCTACACACACACACTGCGCCTCTCTCCGCCCGGCAATAGGGAGAGGGTGCAAAACCACCAGGGCCGGGCAACACGCGTTTCCAGTGGTCGGCGGCAGAGAGTGGTGTGAGGAAGTTGTCCTTTTTCCTTCTGGTTTCCCTTATCCAGGGATTATTTTCGTCAAGCCAGGAGGCCGCTATAGCCATTTTCTTTCCACTCGTGGGTGGTTTGCTTCTTACCGCCGTGGATATCTTGAACTGACCGGTTTCCTCCAGAAAGGTGAGCATGGCTTCGAGGGTTCGCCCCTTGGTCTGTTTTGATCCGTGCAGTTTCTTCCTTGGTTCCGCAGGTGAACCCCAGTTCGGCATTGGCCGCCTTCAGCACCACTCGAGCGCCATCGTGTTCAGCGCATTCAAGTATATGGCGGCCGGTGTCGGCCTACTCGCCGCAAGCCTGGCATGCGGGATCAGCGTTTCACCCCATGTAGTGCCTGCGCACCGGGATCATGGCACTGTGGGTCCTGAGACGGTGGATGGCGGCCGCTGTCCCGCCCTTGTTCCTTGCGCCTCTTTGTCCGTCCGGCTTCAGAAGCATCCAGCAAGCGAAAAATACGCCGAAGACGCCGCCCCGACGGCATCATGGACGAAACCGTGACTGTGCTCAGGATTTCTCAGCGGTGAAAGGTGCTGCTTGCGAGTTCGTGGTTTTCGCTAAACGTGCTTACTGAGACTGTGTATGTGTCCGTGAGGTGCACCTGCTAGGTTTTATTAGCTGAACTGCCGTACATCAGGAACTTACCCAGCAGCATTGTGAGTACTTTGAAAGATATTTTTCGTTGCGATAAAGAAGACAGTTGTTCCTATTTGATATGATCTCTTTCGTCTACAGCTGCTTGCGCCCGGGTTTGAACAAGCGCTGGTTTTTATCGTCTTTTTGAGTTTTAATATGCATGTAAAACTCAATGTCCGCAATAAATTTCCAATAACGTTTTGAACTGTATTTTTGTCTATGGTTCACAGTCATTTGGACGTCTAAACGGTTGATGGGCTAAGGGGTTTGGGCTGACGGGTTGAAGGGCTGTGGGGCTGGAGGGTTTTCCTGTAGGGTATTTTTGAAGGGTTTTGAAGGTCTGTGAGGTCCCATAATCCTTCAAGGCTGATGGGTCCTTGAGAATTATTTTCAATTGGGTGGTTTTTAACACGGCTCGAAAACTGGGCGTCCGGGGCAGACCCCTGAACTTCATCAAGGCCTTCCTGAGCAGACGAAAGTACCTGGTCAAGACCGGCAAGCACTGCAGCAGCGAAGAGAAGACGAATGAAATAGGCGTGTCACAAGGAGCAGTGCTTTCATCGGTGCTCTTCGACCTGGCGATGGCGCCGCTCCTATGGCGGCTCGCCGTCATTCCGGACTTGGCATTCACAGTCTACGCGGACGACATCACGGCGTGTACCATGGGGAGCGACAACGCGCCTCCTCCCTAGACAAAGATCCAAATGGCCCTTGACGTGGTGAGCGACTTCCTGAAGGAGGTAGGTCTACGCCCGTCACGCGAAAAGGCAAGATACTTAGCAATTGGCAAGGGCTGGGAAACTGTCGACTCGGACCTGCGCTTTGACGGTCAGAAGGTCGACAAAGTGGCCGAGCACTCCATTTTAGGGGTGAACGTCCACTCAGGTGGCAACCCAAGCGAGCGGGCCAAACTGGAAGTATTGATTAACGACGCACGACGCTGCATCTCGGGCTTGCCGAAGTGCGCGCGCATAGACCTACTGCACGAGGCAGTCCCGATTCTCTCCCTTGAAGAGATCGAGCGGAATCAGGAGCGAACGAACGGTGCCAAACTGGCGCACACCCGACAGGGCAGGGCCCTATCAGAACTCATGCCCCCGTGGAGCTCTCTGTGCGCGCAGACCGCTCAATCACTAATACCGGACGCCATCCCACCATGGCAGAAGACGACGGTCACCCCGGCCTGTCCAATCCCGAGAAGGATGAATTTAACGACCAACGCCGATAGAAGACGCAAGTTTGCCCGGCGGCACGAAAAGAGCGGAGGCGACGGCGACGACGAACTTCGAGTATACGTCGACGCCGCGTTCAAGGACGGAGTGGCGACCACTGCAGCGTGGCATTACGAACACGTGGCGAAGAGCAAGGAACTGCAACACTGTGAATACGCGGAGGAGGCCGAAGTAAATGCCGTACTCGAAGCCATCAAGGACGCGTCAGCGTCATCAAGCGATGCATTTCACAAATTGCGCGTCTTCACGGACTCCCAGGCAACCGTGAGGGCACTTAGGACGCGAGTAGAGGCACACGCCGCAGTCGGAGAGATCTTCCGGCTAGTGCATGAACTGGAACGACGCCTCCCGAACCCTCTCTTTATAAGCGTAGAGTGGACTCCAGGTCACGCGGGCATAGACGGTAGCGAGAAGGCGCACCGGGCGGCGATCGAAGAGCTTAATCGTACCGACCTTCGACGCCAGGACCCGGTCGCGGCCCGCTCTGTGCAACCGCCATCGTCCGCTTTCAACTTATACGACCCCGAGGGCACCGTCCTCAACATTAAACTGGCGATGAAAAAAGAAGTAAAGATGAAGCTAAATGCCAGAGGCGAGCTCCCTGAAGCGAGCATTCCTTCGGGTTTCTTTCGACGGCATGAGACGGTCAAGCTGCGAAGACTCAGAGACCACGCCGCCATCACGCCGGCCCGCACCCAGCGATGGGAGCGAGCGGCCCGTGAGAGGAAGAACACAGTGACGGCGCTTCGAATGCAATAGACCGCGACTGCAGCTTGTTATCAAGAAAGCTGCGACGAGAAGAGGAAGCCTGCTCCAAGGGCTGCATCTACTGCACATATCGCGACGTAGAGTGCGACGAGGATCACCTCGTATGGGACTGCCCAAACTTCGATGAGAAGAAAACGAAAGCCCTGGACGCGCTAGACCAACAACTCCGCCCCACCTCCTTCGAAGCCTGGTGTCGACTCGAGGGAGAAAGGAACATACGGACCTATAATGACAGATATTTCTATTTCAGAAGAAGGCATTTTTTCTCTTTTGTTGCAACTTAAAGTGCATAAGTCTGGGGGACCCGATAACATTCCAAACGCATTCTTAAAACGGTACGCTGAGTGGGTTTTAAAATATCTAACGCTTATCTTTAAAGCATCGTTATCGCAACGTTCCATTCCCTCCGACTGGCGATGCGCTAAAATCGTGCCCATTTTTTAAAGCTGGCAACAAATTATCCCAACCAATTATAGGCCTGTAAAATAATAGAACACATTGTCTCAAAATCATTATACAACCACTTAGAAAACAATAACCTTCTCTATAAAAAGCCAGCACGGCTTTAGACGGAAACTTTCAACGGTTATCCAGTTAAGTGAATGCATTCACGACTTTTGGAAATCTATTGATGCCGGTAGACAAACTGACGCAATATTTCTAGATATGTCAAAGGCTTTTGATCGAGTCCGCCATAAACACTGACAAAAAAACTTCGATTAATTGGAGTCAGCTCGGAATTGGTTAATTGGATAAGTGCATACCTTAAGGAAAGAAGACAATTTGTTGAAATAAATAGCACGACATCTAGCGTTTTACCAGTATCATCGGGAGTCCTACAGGGCTCCGTTTTGGGTCCGGTTCTATTTTTAATTTATGTTAATGACATTATGCAAGCCATTGATGATTCTATTGCGGTAAAATTATTTGCCGATGACTGTCTTCTTTACACAGATATCAAAACTAGCAAGGATCAGGCTAATCTGGACAGCGCACTACAGAAAATTGGGTCATGGTGCCAAGAATGGGGGATGGTAATTAATATTGACCAAACTGTACTTCTAAGGATAAAAAATAAGAAACATATTCTACCTTATGTATACACAGTTAACGGGTCTCCTTTAAGAGAAGTGAATAGTTATAAATATTTGGGTGTAACAATTGAAAATAACTTAAAATGGGGGAGCCACGTCAATAACATCTGCTGTTCTGCTAAGTGTACATTAGGATACTTGAAAAGGAATTTTAGGTATGCGACTATGAGTGCCAAGCTGATGGTCTACAAAACAGTCATACGACCAGTATTAGAGTACGCAAATGTAATATGGGACCCCCATCAGAAAAATCACATTCAGAAATTAGAGAACGTACAAAGGCTTTCAGCTCGGTATATACTTTCCAGATATAAACGAACCGACTCTGTCACTGGCATGTTAAAGCAGCTTGACCTTGCACCTCTTTCTGAGCGGCGCAGGAATGCTAGACTAAAGTATATTTTTATGACGTATCATGGCCTTCTCAACATTGACTACACCCTGTATTTGAAACCCCGTATAACTCGCATTCTAAGAAATAGCCATTCTAAAATGATCCAGCCTTTTCAAAGTAGAGTCAATGTATTTCACTATTCTCATCTTTCCTAAAACAATAGATGAATGGAACCTTCTACAGCAGGAAATTGTGAACGCAAGTTCCCCTACAGAGTTTTTAAATAATTTGAAGCGCTTGCAGAACTAGTTTGTTCATTGTTACTATTGAGTGGTGCATGCCGTTTGCTAGTTTAATAATGTTGTCTTTGTAATATGATTGCAAATTATACTTGTTGATGCGGTGTTTTTCGTTTCCTGCTGCTGTTTATTTCTGTACCTTTCTACACTCTCCTATATTGTATGCGGTGTTCTCGTTTTGCTGCTGCTGTTTATTACCGTACTTTTTTTCTACCCTCTCCTGTAATGACCCCAAGAGGGGTTAACAGTATCTTGAAATAATAATAAGTAATAAAACGCGTCGCGGTCCTGTCCGGCCTGCTGAGTTACCAGAACGAGACCGGGCTGGACATGCACATATAAGGGGGTCGTTCCCCCACAACGGGACCACAGCTGCACCAGAGTTATGTAAATCGCCAATGTCCCGCCTAACCAACTATCTATAAACTGGCCAATAAGTTGACTCCTCCATTCACCAGTGTCAATAAACGTCTTTTCACTCACTCATATTGCCCATATGACCTTGCCCTCTGTCGTTTCTTGATGGCAGCGAAGGTGGCGCTGAAATCAAAGTGGCTTGGTTCCACCGGATCGCTTTCCACATTTTGAGGTACAACTGAAAGCACGAGCGGAGCCTATAGCTCGTCCCACTCGTACCTTCTAGTACACTTTATCGACGATGGAAGCACACGGCCTTTACGTTGCGGAAGAAGACTGCGGCTCAGCGATACGAGATGGTGCTGAGGCCCTTCCAGCATGCTTTTTAATGGGCGGAACGCGAACAAAAATAGTTCCAAATAAGGACTTAACGGAGAAGGCTGGTTTTCTCGAGCGCCTTATAATGTGATAATCTTTGCACGGAAAGCATGCTTTTAGACCGGAGTTTAGAGATAGTTCTTTTTTCTTTTTTTTTTTTTTTTACAACATGGGTCTAAAATATCAATCAACGAGCTTGAGTATCACCTTAGAGCCGTAAACTGCAACCCAAGGCCTGCAGCGGAAATGGCACCCCCCCCCCCCCCCCCCGGTTGCCGCCATATTGCCTTTTTACCAAATTAGTGATCACGTGATGTTAAGATGGCTTCGCCCAGAGGTGGGCCAGACCAGATTGGCCAGATCACGGTAAGCAGAGGGGCCCTCTGGGGTTACGTTCCAATCTTACTCGAATGGATCCGAGTTAATCCGGTGGATTATGTCACGTGACAAGACTGATAGAGTAAGTGGACGCGGGTAGGTTTTTGAATGCCAAGGTACAGAACGTTTACTCTAGAGTGAGCTCAGGTAAATTTTGGACCGCGGCCGGGCTTACCGGAATCTGACCAATCTCATTTGGCGCACCTATGGGCGCAGCCATCTTAAAGTCACGTGATCATTAGTGTGGCAAACGGTCAAGATGGCGGCAGACGGCGGATGCCATCTTTGGCCGCTGGTTTACCGCTCTAAGCTTACTCAAGCTCACTGGTATCAATGTGCCGCGCTCCGGGCGCGACTGTGCTACAGCGACATTTTGTCTTTGGAGATTTCTTTGTATTTCGCTGTAAGAGCGAGCAGTCGGCATTCAGTACTTCAACGGATGGTAACATCTAAACAGAAGGACATTGAGGCACCCTCAAGCGGGTTTCACATGCAGCGATTTCACGGCCGAAATCGCTGCCGCTAGCGGCGCAGCGGCACGGATCGCGAGGTTTCATTCCACATGAGCGTTTTCTGCCATTGCGATGGCCAATGTTGCTTACAGCAAGCAGATGCGATCACTTTCACGGTCACCTCTTCCCAGAGTTTCTCTTTGGTACCATTGTTTCTAAATGTTTTGAGCTGCGCGTTCCAAAGAACCCGACGCTTCGACACTTCACTTATAAGCAGTTCATTGAACTGGGCGCGATACATTTTCTTACATGGTGGACGATCTGTGTTCGAAAAGACACGTCAATGTCGCTCAGTTCTTCTTCGTTTTTTTTAATTTTCTCACTAGCGCTCGCACGAGCCGCTTCCTGATTAGCGTCTCTTCCGCTCGCTACACTTGCTACTCAGGCGAGAAAAGTAAAAAAGAGCCGCGTGTTTCATTGAGAAAACAAATTCCGAGAAAGGGGACAGCAATCCCCCTCCTCCATAATCTCCTGAACAGTTCCGACGCCAATGCTGAAGCAATGAAGCTTGACCCGCCAGAGAAAAAAAAAAAAA
Organism: Ixodes persulcatus; assembly: GCA_013358835.2. Lineage (NCBI taxonomy): Eukaryota > Metazoa > Arthropoda > Arachnida > Ixodida > Ixodidae > Ixodes > Ixodes persulcatus. Next base: position 116,567 of record JABSTQ010010593.1, on the reverse strand, counting down.
AACCGCAAAGCAGTCGCTTGCGTACTTTCTCTGTGGGTCGTCTGCTTCAAGAACGTGAAAATGCCGCCGTCCTATGCGCCAGCTTTCCCGCAATGTTACTCCTTCTGTCACGCGATTTCCCGCCGCGCTGTGAGTGGCCAGCTGGGAAGCTGTCGTTCTGCCGCGGCGAAAAATTTCCAACCTGGTGGAACCGTACTGCTCTGCCGCTGCGGCTGGCCTGAGCGCCGCGACGGCAGAAATCGCGCCGCTCTAGGGCCAAAATCGCTGCATGTGAAACCCGCTTCAAACTACGCTGCTGTGGTTGCCAGACTGTCAGAATCTCCTTAAGTTGGCCAAACTGTCTCAGTATAAACGGCTCTGCTCGGATTTCGACAACAGCGCCACTCGCGGCAGTCTACACTTCTGGCTTCCCACGGCCGATAGGGCACCGCCGACGCTTTTTTCACTGCCCCTCTATTCTAGTTCACAGTAATAGGCCGAAGAAACTCTAGCTCACCTATATCGGCGGCGAGCATGCAACTCGTTTGATCCAAAAAAACATCTGCGCCGTATATATATATAAAACAAAAGCTACAATTAAATCGCGGGTGAATCCCCCTTGAAGAATTCGAGGCGAGAGAGGCTCTTTCGCGCGATTTAAAACAAGTGAAGTTAAAAGAGTAGCGTGCGATAAAATGGTTCGGTGAATTATTTAATTAAATCGAGAAATAACACATCGTTTAAAAGCTAAAAATTCGCTAAAATCGGTCATAAAACACACAACTTAAACTGTAAACAAAACCAACACTAATAAAAACTTAAAACTCACGTTGTTTTCTAATTCTTGTTTTACGGAACGACGTAACGGATGACTTTAATTTTAAACGCAATCACTGCGAAGGAAAACTTGAAACCCTAGTTCCTTTTTTTTCTTGATTTACGAAACGACATAATAAATTACTAGAATTTGTGCAGTAGGTAAAAAAAATGTAATTCCAAACATCGCAGTGATGTAATGCTCTTGGGCGTATAGCGGACGCTTGACCCTAACGCGAACCTCATAAACTTTGTAGATGGCCCCGTAAAAATGCCGCGCGAGGCAATCGATGGCAGGAAATTGATGAGCTTTCGTCCTGCCTAATCTGACCAAGGCACGGCATTACGGAAAGGATTATGTGTTTGGTGCCTCAAAATTATCGCAGGATTAGTTTGCTTCCGTGGTGAAAACCCATTAAAGGGATACTGAACTAAGGAATTTATTGTCCATAATAAGTGGCGCACGTTCCTTCCACGAGCCAGCAGCCGCCGGTGTGCGCGAGCACACGCAACAAAAATGTCCTCAAAGACCTCCATTCGCGCTGAAGTCGACAGTGAAATGTATGGGCTTCGGACTAAAGGATAATAAAGAATAGTTTTTCATCTACGCAGCGGTGTCTGGTGTAAAAGGTAAGCGATTAATTGGTCTAACAAGCACGTAGCTTTCACTTATAGAGATGAAAAGCCTGTCTTTATTCTACTTTAGCCCGAAGCCCATGCATTTCACTGTCTTCTTAAGCGCGAATAGAGGTCTTTGACGTAATTTTCGTTGCGTGTGCTCGCGCACACCGGCCGCTGCTAGCTCGTGGAAAGAACGTGCGCCACTTATTATGGACACTAAATTCTTTGGTTCAGTATTCCTTTAAGCATGGCCCTTCGCCTGATGGAGAGCCAGTGAAATTAGCAATTAATGAAGTTTGTTGGAATAGCATGTATAGCCTAATAAACGTTTGAATCGATATGTTCGCGTGAATGTTTAAATGAATATAAGAATATGCATGCAATAACATACGGATATTTTAACAAATTGAACAAAGGGTGGATGGTCGACATTTTTTTTTTTAATTTGCTCGATATTTTTGAATGTCTTTACCTATTTATTGTATAAACGAATTCATATAATGTTCACAAGAGAAGGAAAAAAAAACTCGTTACGCAAAAAAATTGTAGATCAGGGGGATAGAAAATCAGCAGGACATTCGCATTTACGCACACTGTTGAAGTGATCCTGCATGGTAGTAAATAACGTATGTAATATTATTACGAGAAAGCGTCATATATTTCAAAAATAATGTATTTAGGTACGTCGTCATAAATAATTATATTTGTTATTGTGTATATAAAAAAATCCTTGGGCACTTTCATTGATTATCTGTGAAATCTTCCCGTACGCGATATATCTAGAGATATTTGTATCATACAGAAGAGCTTTTTTTATTAAACCTTTGACCATGCACACAAATATAAAATAATGTGTATATGAATAGATGAATGGATGGATAATGTTGACTATGCCCTTTGTAACGGGCGGTAGCTTGCGCCATCTAGCCTGAGAAAATGCTTTCCTCCCCCACTTCAATACCCAATTTATTTCCCTCTACATTACCGCAAATATCACGGGGCCGGGGAAATAAACCACCAGGCTGACCTTAAGGGGATGGGACAAATACAAAATAAAAAGAAGAAATAGAAAACGCACCCCCGCCTTATGCCCCCGACGAGAGAGTCACTAATTTTCCTCTGGTCAAACTTGTTGGGGTTCTTTCCAAGACCCAGACCCACTGAGAGACAGGGTTGAAACTTTGGGCCGGAGCCACTCGGGAGGGGGTACCAATGCTCCATTGTCCTCCCTGTCTCCAGTTGTGCTAGTTGCTTTTACCAAATTCAGTTTTCCCTGGTCTTCTTCCACCAATACTCTAGCCTCCTTTTCGTTACCTCAACCCTTCCAGCTTCTCCACCGATACCCAGGGCCTTATCTACGTCTCTTCTCCCCTCAGGGAGGGCAGGTTTCAGCCTCTTGCACCTCAAAACCAGTTGTTCCATAGTTTTTGCACTCCATTCCACATACGCAACAAACTGTCTTTATCTTCGAATTTCGCCCTATAAGTCTTCGTTCTGAGTTCCCCAGTTCTGGCCTCAAACAGTAAAAGCCCCCCGAGAGTTATCGAACAAAGTTTCTTTCTTTATTTCCTGTTTTTCTAGCCTATACTGGGCATAGTTAAAGCTGATTTATCCTCTATACTTCCTTCCCACATCTCCCTCTCCGCATCCTTAACTCAGGTTTCTAGTGACTTCGTGTCACTGCCCGCCTGTAAAAATTTGTTTCCGAGATTTCGAGTCCGTTTCGTCCAATTTGTGTTCAAGCTTTTCATGTATAGGTAGCTATATACATCAGCTGCCCACCTCATCTGCTCTAGATCAGTTTGTCTTTTGTCAAACTTTACTTGTTGCCTCTCTGCTCTCAAAGGATGTCCAACCCATATCCCCCGTATCCCTTTATTTCGTGTGGTACCATGTGCTAATAAAGTTAACCTACATACAGTCCTTTGCCTTACCTCTAAGCTTGACTGTAGTTCAGATTTCATACAGAAGACTGGATTACCGAAAGTAAATCCTGGAACAATGACTCCATTCCTTACCCCCTCACAGCTTCGTAATTATTAAATGTCTACACTGCTTTGTGTTTCATTAATAGGCGAATTTCATTCTCCGTTCTTTATTACAATTTCTTCAGGTTCATGCAGATATTTTCTTACCTCATTTAACCATACACGCAGATGTTTGTACTTTTCTACATGCTCTATCACAGTGTCTTGCATCTCCAGAGGTTCCCCCTTCACAGCGTTATAAACTAGTATCCCACACTTGTCCCTACTGAAGTTTAGGCCTAAAGTGTCCCCTTCCCCGCTACAAATCCTACGCCACAAATACCCGCCTCAAATATCAGTATTTGTTTGGTAAGGTTGCCAAGATATTAGCTACCCAACACGTAATCAATGCTAAAACTATTATCTGAGGCCGATTAAAGAAATCTTAGTTTTAATAGTTTCATCACTTATTCCCATGCTACGGCAGTCGGATGCTACATATTATGCTTCAGGAAGGAGAAACAGTCCCTTTAGGGAGCCACTTTTTTAGTTGACACGTAAAACATAACTCTGCCATGTGCATCCTCAAAATTGCTTTGCATGAAGTGCAATTCCGTCCGTCAGGTTTTTCGAATTATTACATTTGTTTAAATATGGCTCTAATGAGGTCGCGGAAAGCTAAAAATTTAGACACAATGTACAAAATGCCTGAAGTATTGAAGAGCGATTTGTGATGAGGTCCTTCGCCGGTGAGAATTCTGAATTTAGTCTATTTTACACTCTCAGAAAAAAAGGTGTATTATTACACCCTTTGTCCCATATAATACACCCCCAAACTTCAATTCGACGTACAGCGCCCTATAGTTGAAGAGACGGCCCCAAATTTTACGAGGGGCTTGATAGCCGCGTGGTACAGCCTATTAAAAAAGCCAATGTGCGTATTACTGACTACGAAAAAAATTATCGGGGTTTTCTTGGTCCTAGTGCAAAACCTCGGTGTTTTCGTTCTGTGGTCTTTGATACGTACTTTAGCTATTGAAAAAGTTATATCGCACCGTTATCAAGCCCCTCATAAAATTTGGGGCCGTCTGTTCGACAACAGGGCGCTGTACGTCGAAATGAAGTTTGGGGGTGTATTATATGGGACAAAAGGGTGTATGGTGATACCCTTTTTTTTTAGAGTGTATGTGCACGCTCCTGAATCACATCCAGAGTGAACAAACTTATTATTACTTCCACGCCTAAAAGTACTAGACTACAAAAACACCGTAAAATTACAAGTGGCCCGACCTTAACATTGAAACGCACCGCTTCTTGGTTCACTTTGACGATATAATACAAATGATTCTATGAGACCGAGTGTCAAGACTTTTAAACCCAGTTTAGGCATGTCCACGTTTTTTTGTTTTTTTTTTAGTTCTATGTTATCGTTCTCTGTTTAGTTCTGTGTATATTATCTGCATATTTGTGAAAATTTGTATATTCGCATCAATTCCACTTTCATGCGAGAATTCCCTCTGGGAGTGTCTGGTTAAATAGATAAATTAAAAGAACCACAATAATCGCGAAAAGTGTTACCAACTTCTTGGATGCGTAGCCAAGGCGGAAAATGCTGGCCTCACTTTGGGAAATATACTTTGATATTTCCGAAAACACGGACTCCGATGTGGCCAAATACAGCTTGTTGTAAAAGCATTTTACTGTTGCGCTGGCATCGCGCGACGAAGCAGAGGCTGGTTGCACTATATCTCCACAGGGCGCAATGCCACCGGGGCCGAGATGCGCTCCGAGAGTAAACCGAAACTTAAAAAACCCGTCGAATTTGTGCGGTTTTTCAGAAAGCCGTAAAATGCTTCGCGTGCCTTCTATCATTCAGCAATTTTGTTGATTTAGTGTTTTTGGTGATGCTGAGCAATTTTATAATTTAAACCACGCCCTTAAACGCAATATTAAAAAAGTTAATTACGCGAAACTAATTAACAACTTAATTATCCCGGACTTTAATAATTTTCCTAAATGGGCCCCTGGCCCAGGACCAAAACGCCACAAGCCTTTTTTCGCTGCGATGATTAGTTTCGCAGGAGCGATTTGGCCTGCGTTCTCTGAAACACCCTGTATATATATATATATAGGGTGTTATTTTTTTAAGCTTAACAGATTTGTTTAACAAAAGCCGTGAAAATTACATTTATGCCGCTTGTGGAGGTGAGTTATACGGCCAGGGGGACATATTATAGTGGGCTAATCGTAATGATCAGTCGGCTAATTAATTAAAATTCGTTAATTAACTTTTTAATTAATGAAAATAGACATATGGTTCCAAATAGAAACTTTCTCAGCGTCATCGAAAACCCCTAAATCAGTCCTTTTCAGAAAGACTTTGAGCGCGTGAGAAGCGTAGTAGTGCACCAAAGTTACCACTGGTGGAGCAGGTACAAGGCTGGGGCTAGATAAGAGACGGAAAAATCGCGCGGGCGCCTTATCGCAACCTCCAGCTTTGTACCTGCTCCACGAGCGGTAACTTCAGTTCACTACTACGCTTCTCACGCGCTCAAAGTCTTTCCGAAAATGTCTGATATAGGGGTTTTCGATGACGCTGAGCAAGTTTCTAATTGGAACCATATGTCTATTTTTATTAGTTAAAAAGTTAATTAACAAATTTTAATTAACTAGCCGACTGATCATTACGATTAGCCCCTATAATATGTCCCCCTAGCCGTATAACTCACCTCCACAAGCGGCATAATTGTAACTTTCACGGCTTTTTTTAAAACAAATCTGTTAAGCTTAAAAAAAAAACACCCTGTATATTTATAATTAAAACGGTAGGTGCTTGGCGTATTAGTCACTGCGACTTGACACGTTTTTATGGGCAAATATAGTGTGGGGTTTAAATATATTTTCAAAAAGTTCTGAATAAGTATATTTTCATTAAAAAACAAAATCAGTCTTAATTACGCATAAGGCTGCACCGTGGAAAACTACTAAATATATCCCATTTAGAAAACGCTTTATGCGTTTTGAAAAAAAAAAAAACGCTTTTTTATGACCCCTTGAATCTTGACGGAAGATTGAGTCGTTAGAAGGTAATTGTGTTGTATGTTTATACAACCAAACGTTAGTCAACTCCAATGCGCGTCTGGTGACTCAGCTGTAGATGAGTAATTTAGTCAGTGCAGTTCAACCGCTAGCCTGGGGTCCTTAATGTGCACCACGCACTAGTGATTCACGACCGCACGCCGGCACTAGCCCACTCTGCCAGTTTAGAGTTGATTGCTGAGATGCAACCAATAAGAAGCGGAAACCTTATAGATGTCCGTTCATATTTAGAACTGAACACTTGCCGGGATTCGGTAGAATGCGGCACGCGCTTTGAATACTTTGAATGTTTAGTTGCTTCCATTCGGTAGTTCTCTGAGCTGCCATTCAGTTTCAAATTTACTCTGACATCCGACAATAGGCTAGATAATTTTGGACGTTCATGTATCTATCTTTAACTGCAATACTCTTAAACGCCACATTTACGTGGATGGCATGTTTTGTTACACAAGATTATAGGCTACTTGCGACATAAAAACAGACTGAAAACATCGCCTTTCATTTCTACAGTCCTCGCCTTGTGACCTCGGCGTGGCGACCTAAAGCTGAAGAGCCTAGATTTGAGAGAGATGTCAACTAAAACCATGGAGAGCGTTTGCAATTTAAAGGATGACGCCTCCTGCTCAGATTGGTTGATTGTGCGCATGCGTGTTAATTGTCGGGTGGAGGGGAGGAAACCGGGTAGAGAAACGCACACGCTCGAAGACGATGAATGCCTCCGTAAACTCCGTGCACCTCGTATTGCAAACCGGGCCGATTAACCACGTCATGCCATAGTTGTAAACACGCTGATGTCTAGTGCAACCCCAACATGGATACTGTTTTGCTTAGTTTTTGAAGGTTTATGACTTGTTTCTATGTATTCTATAGTCATAAAAATAATTTTAAATTAAAAAAAAACGGTTTTTTAACTCTATGTTAATGTCTCGAAATTAAGTTTAGTTTTAGTTCTTAATTTATTATTAAACTTTTAATAAACCTCAGTGTCTGATTTTGAAGAATTTGTTTCTGAAATTATCAAGTCCCAATGGCGATGATAGTTTAGGTGAGCGGTTTGTTGGATATAATGAATTAACAAAGTAAACAGTTAACTGATCAAAGAATGTACATTTTTAAATAAAAATATTGTTTAAAATACTGTTATTTCCTCATGTTATAAAAAAGGAATCCCGTCAACTAAAAAAATATTGAGACATTAAGTTGCAAAGCATCTTTTGGTATTACAGTTTCCAGAAACTGCATATCGATAGATTACACGTGAAGTTCAGTATTGCAAGGGTTCGCAGTGCAAGGGTTCGCGGAGCAAGAGTTCAGTGCAAGGGTTCGCAGCGCCTATCCTAGATGGCGCTCGTCATGGTTTTCATTTTGGAAACCTAATATTCAAAATATTCAAAATTTACTTTTCAGTAAAGATGAATACGTTTAAGCTCATTTAATCTGATGACATTGCAGCCGATAAGTAAATTCGTGCTTTTCACAACGTGTGCCAGGCCAAAAACGCTTACATTAGCGATAAACACTTTTATTACAATGGTGGGCAACAGCATACCATTCGTGCCTAATCCAGAAGGGGTTCGAAATTCGATAGCACAAAATGGCACAGGCACTGGTGCCACCAACTGGTTGCCTTACTTCCAGCTGTGGTTGGTGGACTGCCGGCATCTTCACAAGAGTGCCACTCTCACTCAGTATAAAGGACTGTGGTTTGACCCTAAGATCTGAATTTTGACTTCGCTTTAACTTAGATCAGGGCGCAGCTAACACTGCGGGGCTTTGCACCTAATCAAGCAGCGTCAAGATTGCGCGGTCATGAAGTTCGCTCTTTTTTTTTTTATTTGTGCGATCATCGTCTGAACCAAATGTAGTGAATATGCCGTGACATGGCGTGTGTAGCGTGTTTGTGTCTGTTCACGCTCTTTCTTTTTTCTGTCTTCCTATCTTTAATTGAGTTCTTACTTATGATGAAACAAGGTATAGTTGTCGAACTTCTGGGAAAATAATGTATAATAAACAAAACATCGTCACCTAATATGAATAAAAAGAAAACGAAAATTAGCGCAGTTTTAACACTTATCTTTTTATGTTTCTCGTCGTCAAATACCTCAGTACTCGTGGTGATGCTAATTATTCTCCTTGATATTGAAAGCAAGCCCCGACTGTACTGGTACTTTTTCGAGTTTGGTTGTATTGTTATGTTTCTACTGCTAAAACTTTTATTTTCTATGTTGTCAGCGAACAAACTCACGATTTATACTCTATATCGCAATTATGCGACTTTATTTAGTTTCATAGCCACCCCGAAGACAACGAGGCAAAGCGCTGGCTTACAGATCCACAGTTCTACGGATCCCCAGTCGTTCAGTGATGTTATACTTGATAATTAAATGTCTGATCTCATCCTTGTGACAGTTACAATCAAGAGTGGTAGAAACTGTAAACAATCGTTTGCTGTACTGACCGCTAGCTTCTGGTTAGCTCAGTTGGTTGAGCACTTCGCCAGTCTTGAAGAGGTCTGGGTCGGTTCCTGGAGCTGGCGTATATTTTCAGCAACGACAAGATGCCTTGAAGGCCATAAGTGTGCGCCATTTCAGGTATAAGTAAATTTATTCATGCGTAAATGTGTTCTTTCTTGGGGATTTGGTTTAAAATATTTCTGTATTTCATATCACATATCGTGTGCAGTGTTAACAAGGGTAAGAGAACGTTACGTGGTTCGGATCAGTGCATAATGTTTCGCTCTTGTGAAGCACTTTCAAAAGTCGTGCACTCACGTCCGTAGTCCACAGGAAGGTGGGAAACATCATGAATAAAAAAGCCAATAAATCAATTTGGCTTTTTGTGAGATTTATCTGATTTCATTTCTACCGTTGCATAATTTCATTCGTACATTTAACTAATTCTTTCTGCTCTTGAAATGTCTTAGAGTCGTCTAGTTTTTTATGTGGTTTTAAAGAACGTAAGCAAGTGGTATAGTCTCAAAATAGAAGCAGCAAGCTCGTATCAGACAAAACGCTTATACTGGCCAATACAAGACCTAACTTAGATTTATAACTGTCTTTCTCTCGGTGATTGTCTATCTGTGCGTCTTTCCTTATCTCACTCACTCTATATATATCTCTCGCTTTTTTTCATTCTGCCGGCTTGTGTGCTTTTGTGTGGACGCACACTTCTTGTGTTTGTTTCCTTCCTTCGGATTTCAATTTGCTTGTATAGAATTCTATAGGACTGAGTGTGTCTGTAGGGGCGATGTACAAGAGGAAATAGACGCAATCGTGGATGTGGGCTACTGAGATGGAAGTGGAAAGTAGAAACAAAGCTCCTTCCCGACTTGCTCAGAATACCGCATTTGGCTCGTGTTTAGCCTGATATGTTTTCCTTGTTTGGATAATATTTTAATTAAATACAAAATAAAGCGCATCAAGAACATATGGTCATAAGCGAACGACAAGTAAAAATATATTTTTGGGATTTTACTTTTCAAAAATATGATGTTTATCATCACAGTAAAAGTGGAGTACTTCAAATCACGATTAAAATTATGCTTAAAACCGCGATTGAAACCGTTTTTATTTCTCTTCTTGGACATGCTTTGCGTTACACCCCACAAAATTTTGAAGCTAAATTATAATCGCAATGATGATAATGCAATTGATGCAAAGGTGCAAGCGAGCTCGACAAGAATGACGATAATACTCCTCCGTCCCCCTTGTTCTCCTTCACCAGGGAGTACTATCGTTATAACCCCAAGTTCACAATGAACGACGAGTTTGGCATGCTGGGCAGTTTTGAACGCCCGCTGATTCGCCTGTTTCTTTCAGTGCGATGAACCAACAGTGCAGAATGACTAGGAAACTTATGAATCATGCGCTTCATGCACCGCGTGGCAACCAATTCAATTAAAGGTGGTGGAGAGCAAACACGAGTCAACCAGTGTCATTCATAGTCTTTTACTTATGTAAATGGTGGATCGCTAGTAACAACCGGCCCTTCAGCTCCATAATTTTTGTTGCCCACCACGGTTGCCGCGATGACATCGTCCTTTCTGTAGCCGTTTCACACCTCAACCCGAATGACGATTTTCGTCCGCGGGCCGTGTACCTCATGACCGTCACGTCAAAGATTCTTGTAATCCGCGCCTCGGCTACGGACGCGCGGACGGATAAAGTCGTACGCATTTTCGTTCGAGGAGATTTGGCGTGTCATTGACTTCAAACGTGCTCAGTCTAATAACGGCACAACATTTTCTTGTTGTTCTTTTTTTTCTTTGAACGATTAAAACAAATCGCGAATCGTCGTTTTGTGCGTTCGCTGGTTCGTTTTGTCGCGCGATTTTTGCTTGTACGCGGGAAAGAAACTGCACAACCTTTGCCCATCTCACGTGACGCGCAGGTTCCGGCGTTCCTCCGGGTCCGTGTCAAGAAGCTTCTCTCAAAACTCATCTAGCACGCCGCGATAATTCTTGCACGTCCATTCAGCCTTTCACCGAGCGAGACCTTCCTTGTGGCTGCAGTGTACTCGGCATTAAGCCTGTCTAGGGCGCGAAAGCGGTGCGCTCCGGACTGCGCGTGCGACATTTGCCGGCGGACGCTGGGCCCGAGATTGCGCGCCTCGGAGCATGCGCCGCGATTCCGCAGCGCTGGAAGTTGTGCTGGAAGTTGTGCTTGAAGTTGTGCTTGAAGTTGTGCTTGTGCTGGAAGTTGTGCAACGTTTGTGCTAAACCTTACAGACTCCGCCGGCCGCCAGAGGAACGCTCGATACCTCCAGGTTGCAAAATCAAGGCGCTCGGTCGGGCGGCATTATACGCATCTCCGGTTCCGATATATCACGCGTTCTTCTGAGAGGAAGTTAGCCGCTGAACCAAGCTGAGCTCGTGCTTGCTTCCGTCGAAGACTGCGAGCCTGAAATCGGTTCAAGGTGGTCCTATTCGATGCTGAGTCTACGTGCCACATCACAGGCTTCAGCATGAACACTTGAAACTATTTTCTCTCGAGATTTTGTTTTTATTATTGACGTTCTTTGATTCTTGCTCTAAATCAAAGCACACTAATTTACCATATCTGTATGAAAACCCAAGCGACATGTGACATGCTATATATTGGAAGATTCATTGAGACATTAAATTGGTAGCGTCCTTAGGAGCATGGCACTGCTTGCATGTCCGCCGGCTGATGTCGCACGCGCAGTCCGGAGCGCACCGCTCCCGCACTCTAGACAGGTTTGATGCCGAGTGTAGTTAGGTAAGTGTTGTGAATGAGTGCGAAGTGAGTGAAGGCATCTCCAAACGCCCCTCCGCAAGCCCGGGACTTCGTCGCTTCAACGCCGAAGCCTTCTTGAGCAGGACCATGCCTGTGTCACTGTCCTGTCTTGGGTTAGGAAAGCTAGTGGCGCTTCACGCGAAGCCTATCACGGTGTTCTCTCTTGCTCTGTTCGTAGCGGGTGCGTACAATTTATCGCGATAGCAAACGTCGATTTCTCTCTTGGACAACGGCACCAGTGCGATGTTGGAGTTTCGCGGCACTGTGGGGAAGCGAATAGGTTCCGTCCGTCCTCGCTGGCGTCTGCTCGTCGTACCCTTCATGTGGATGTGTTCTGGAGACGGAGAAATCGCGGACGTGTCGTCGCATGATTAATCCGTCCGCGGATCAGTCCGTTGTGAAATCGGCCAGTACCAGGAGCCCGCCCCTGCTAGGACAAGTCGCTCGCGCTTTTATCATTAACTGCAGCCCCCCCCCCCCCCCCCCCCCAAGAAGGTGAGGAAGGTATACTCAAATTCATACATAAACTTCACAAACTCCACAGTGGTGATTATATTTCGACGTTTCACAGGCAAATTGTGGGCATTTTAGCAAAAACAAAAGCTACAAGAGCGAGTTTCGTGCTTTGAACGGGCCAGCTGAGCGGTGGCCATCAGCTCGTCGAGCGACGTCTCATCGACAAATGGTTTCGTATACTGCGACGTTCCATCGACTGGTCCAGGCTTTGCCGTTGTTTCAGAGGCTTTCAATTACAAAGATTTTTTATTTGTATAGCTATAGGTGAAGTCAGAGATTTCGATCAGAATTAAAACATAACACGCAACATCTTGAATTACTGGCTTCATGAACTAGACAGATCCCGCTTACTCAACCCGTCATAGCGAATACTTGAAGGGAGTTATATCTAGAACTAAATGCGGAACCCAAATGCTGAAATACTTGCATCCCAAAACTCTGAACAATTATATTGGTAACGAAATTGATTTGATTAATACTACATTATACAACCTAAGGTCTATGTACTTGTAGTTTTGCAAGGTTGTGATTTCTTAGATTGTGTTTACATCTTTCAACATGAAAGATATGTTTTGTGTATTTCAAGGAGGTGAATTATTTTTTTACTTGTTTTTTTGGTGCTAGATATAGTGCGTTTGCTTTCAAAATTGCGCTATGATACATGTTTTTAGAAAGCCTTTAGATATTTATATCCTTTGACAAAGCTGTATTTAGAGTGTTTTCGTTCTGTTTCTGATACGGTTTTTTTTTTTTTTTTACCGCGTAAAGGAACCAAGTTCATGTTGTAGAAATCTCTGGATCTTTTAATTTTGCCACCTGCTTTCACTGAGATGTTTGTATTATTTTCATTGCTGCCGCTTTAAGGAGGCCGAGAGCTCGTCAACCTGCCTGTGGGTAGCTTTTTCCTTCGGTTCCAGGAATCAATGATTAGAAATAAAAGCATTTATAACAGGATTTATTTCATCAAAAGGTTAACACGATCGTTTCATCGATGTACCTTCCGACTTTTCGTCGAAAGCGTCTATCCACGCAGATCACGTCTGTCGCCGGTACCCGGATGGGTCTAGCTTACCGAACCCTTGGCGCTACCGCTAAGGACTGATGCAAGCTCGGCCTGAAATTATATTAAAGTTTCCCCGAGCGGAGTGAGTGTTTTCCGCGCGCAGCGTGGATTGTATGGAAGTCCAGGATTAGGGCTCGCGGATTTGTTTTTGCCCTATTGGAGCGCCCTGAAGAAGTTTCTTTAGTTCCGGCATCCTTCGAGCGAACCAAATAAAGCCAGCAATTCATTCTAATTCAACTAGCAAAAAATATGACGTCGACGAAACGTCACAGCTGCATGTGTTTGCAAAACAAGTTTCCACAAAACATCCCACTGGCGACGAAAAGTATGAACATGAAATAGGGAAATGAAATCTGTGTCCATGGAAAGTGGTCTGCGAAGCGTGTGTCGGCCAACGGTATAGGTCCCTGACGAGTACACGCGTTTGTGCAGTGACAGGGTATTTAAAGGCAGCATGCTCGCGCGTGTGGTTTCTGCTTCGCTCGCAATTCAAGTCAATGTTTATTTGATCAGTTGAAGGGTTTGGTCCCATATCCTGGGACCGGCTACTTCAAATCAAGTAATGTACAGTGTGAATGATGTATAACCTCCAATTATAAAATCAGAACACAATGAATAATACTCCCAGTCAACGTACACGTACAAATAAAAAAAACTTTCGCACGGTGAGATAAGTGATTACGCAATAAATACATATCTACATATGTACAATAGATTACTGTAACATAGTAATAAAATTACAATAAAAAATGAAAGACGTTTACAGCACCTTGTAACGCCGAATTGGAGCGCAGCTCTTGAGGAGGAGGAGGGAAGGGTACTGAGGGGAGGGTATTCCCCTCCTCCCTCGCCCTCACCTCCTCGTCCTCCCTGCTACTCCTCCTCCCCTCCTCCCTCCTCTAGGTCCTCCTCCTTCACCTTCTCCTCCCCTCGTCCTCCCTCCTCCCCCTCCCTCCCCTTCTACTCCTCCCTTTAGGGGGAGGGGTCACGTGTTCTTGGGGGGGGGGGGGGTCACGTGACCTCGGGGGGTGGGGGTCACGTGACTCTGGGGGGAAGGGATCACGTGACCTCGGGGGACGGGAAAACTTTCCGCTAGATTTAGCGGGGAATTTTTTCCGCTAAATTTAGCGGGGAAGTTTCTCCCCTGAATTTAGCGGGGAAAATTTTCCGCTAAATTTGGCGGGGTTTAAATTTTTCGCTAGATTTTGTTGGGAAATATTTCTGCTAAATTTAGTGGGCAACATTTTTCGCTAAATTTAGCGGGGAAAATTTTCCTATAGATTTAGCGGGCAAATTTTTTCGCTACATTTAGCGGGAAAAATTTCCACTATATTTAACGGGGAAAATTTTCCGCTAGATTTAGCGGGGAAAACTTTCCGCTAGATTTAGCGGGGAAATTTTTCCGCTAGATTTAGAGGGAAAATTTAATCATAATGCACCGCGCGGTTACGCCGACGGCGACGCCGACGCCGATCAGGCCGGAAACGGGCGCCTGAGACCTGCCCCCTAAAACGCAGTTGTCTTTTAAGGGCGCGTCGTGCGTATTTTGACCTTCGAATAATGCCTAATATCTGGCAACTATCTTTGTGTCAGTAAAAAAAATCACGTAGTAAAGTTGATGCCCTCTTGTGGCTTTTTAAGTCCGGTCAAGGACCTAAAACTTTGGCCAAAGAAAAAGAACGATTGTCGAGTATGCTTAGTCCCACTCGTAATCAAGTTCTCCACAGGTTGTATCTTGGACAGTCCGTTATGATGTGATCAACGTCTTCCACGGGATGGCCACACGTGAAGCTCGGTGTGTTTCCACCTCTTGAATTCGGCAAAGAAATCTGCCGATGTACGCGACATTTAGTCGTAGGCGATGAATTATTGTTTAAATTTATCTACTCAAGTAAGTATGGACTGGAAACCGAAGGTCTGGATCAATTACAAGAAGTAGGCTCTCTTCCGAGATGCTCTTGAGCCACGTGTCAGGGGACATTCTGTTTTTCAGACAACGAATGTACAGCTTAGCATCACTTTTTGTAAAAGGTGTGAGGTGGACGCTGTTGCTTGTATATGCATCCGTGGCCAGTTGGCCAGCTTTGGTGTTTCCTGAAACACCGCTATGTCCAGAAACCCATTGAAGGCGTACCGTATGTACAAATCCGTATTGCTTCACCAAGTTCCTCTCAAATTCGGTACACACGAGACATATTTTCGTTGCGACTATAAAGGGTCTTAATAAATTGCAGTGCTGTCCTGGAGCCTGTACTTATTACCCAGGAATTCGCTGTCAAGCTATATTTAATGTACACTGCAGCCGCGAATAAAGCATGTAATTCTGCGGTAGTTGAAGAAGTATGATGTGACAACCGAAAGGATGACCAATGGTGTAAATGGGGTACCCCGAATGCTGATGTTGATCCTTCATCCTTGGTTGATCCGTCGGTATACATGTGGATGTTGTCGTCGTAGTTTTGCTGTAGATGTGCAAGTGTCAGTCTTTGCAACGTGTGTATTGACCGATGCTTTTGTTTTCATGCCTGGAATGTTCATGTTGATGTCTACTAAAGGTAGCGTTTATGGTGGCTTATGAATGTCCTGAACCCAGGGATTAACAAGGGCACGAAATTTAATGTTCGAAGAAAATTGGTGCCTTTGCGAGAAGGAATTCACTAAAAAGGGGCCGCGCAAAAAAGGATAAAAAAATTACGACATACTTTCTGGATTCTTAGGATAGTTACTGGTGGTTCTTTGGCTGTAGCGAGTACAAGCGCACTGGATGTTGCTCACGGAAGACCTAAGCATACTCTTAGAATTCATGCAAGTAAATAAGTAAAGCGAGGTTCTGATGTGTTGGAAAGCCCCTGTAACACAGGTAGAGAATAGGCAATTGCTGGTCGCACTAGCGCCGTGTGGAATGAAAGCATTGAACCTATTGAGACTCCCCATTTCGCACCAGCGATGCATCGAAATACATTAATTACACTATTATTACTCCCCTCCAGCATATCTATATGTTTGAACTAAGTCAGGAATTGATTCAGTAGGACACCAAGACATTTGTATGATTGAACTTGTTGAATAGAGTCTCCATTTACATTAAGTTCAGAACCAGGGAGTTTTTTTTTTTTCTGGTAAATAGTATAAATGCTGATTTCGTGGCAGATAGCTTCATTCCTTGCTCTCTTAAAAAAAATTGTTTCTCGTGTCTAAGGCTATCTGTAACTGATTCTTTAAAATATCTGGGGACGAGACAGAGATCCAGATACAAATATCGTCAGCACATATAAATATTCGTAAAGGTGGCTGGAGTTTCTGTGGTAACTGCGCCATTACTACATTGAAAAGAATAGGGCTCAACACGCTACCTTGGGGTACTCCATGGTGCAGTTCATGATGTTTGCTGTCTCCATCATTTTTGTACACACTACGATGTCCCTGCATCGAAGAAACTCTTGTATCCAGCGAAGCATGCGCCAGGTACACCAAAAAGCACAAGGTCTTCAAGAACTTGAGAGTGACTAACCGTATCGAATGCCCGGCGAATATCTAGGAACATTGCTACTGTAATGTTTCCGCTATCTCGTTCGTACTCTACAGAGGTAGTGAGGTTTATGATGCCAACCATTGTGCATCTACGTGGACGGAGACCTGTGATCTCTTCGGGAAACGCTTTACTAGTTTCCAACCACCACTGTAAGCGGTTATGTTAGATCTTCTCGAGCAGCTTTCCGACGCAACTAGTTAAACTTACTGGGCGGAAGGAATCCAGGCTCAGTGGTGATTTCCCAGGTTTAAAGAGTGAAACTATTTTAGCTAGCTTTCACACTTCCGGTATTGTCTCTGTTCTCCAAACTTCATTGTATATTTCGAGAAGAGTGTTGGTGGAATCGGGGCCGAGATTTGCTAGTGCATCGTAAGTGATCTTATCGGGACCAGAAGCTGTAGACTTGCGGGCAGACTTGTACACGTTACTGAAAATTAGTAAGGAATTACAGTTACCATTACTCGAGGCTAAATTGTAATTTATTACAATTACAATTACTCTCCCATAAAAGTAAGTGACCGTTACCCCAAAAAGTAATCCGTTACTTTCTTGGCGTTACTTTCAACAATATTGTCTACAATTACGAAACAAAGGGAAGAGGGTTATTCAAGTTCTTATTGTTGGAACCTGTTTCATTTAATGTCCTTGGGTATTTTGAGCAACAGATGACTCTCGAAAGTCTCGTCAGGCATTTTGCACTATTTCTTACTGAAGATATCGACTGTTACGCTGAACATCCTTTGAACTGAGGCACTGTATGGGAGTGACATATTATTCCTCACGAATGCTTTATGCTCTGCATTGAGCTTCTTCAGCGAAGCGATGGAAGTACTATTTACTTCGAAGATAGAGCAAAGCTTCGTCGTATCAGCCGTTGCCTGATATTCGAGAGTTTTAGTAGATCGTTCCAATACCTCCATAACCCCGATAACGTTATGATGAATGCGCATGTGCGGCGGCGGAGTATCGGGTATCGTTATCGGAGTCATCGGACCAATCTACTGAAATTCTCCATTGTCGAAATCGCGAAGCTGTAGAAGTCACCATACATCTGGCCAAAACTAGAATAAGAATTAATTTATGTCCATCTTAGTATAGACCTTTTTTTGAACGGCGCCGCCATCTTGAGAATTGCGGTGCCGACGACGCCGTCTAGCGGTTTAGAAAAAGAAATACCGGCTAGTTCTGACAGCACAGCTACCTGTGTAGGCAACGGTGTGGGTATGGGGGGAACTTGGCTAGACTTGGCTATGGTGGGCTGCAGTAACTTGGTTGGAGCTTGTCCGGTTGAATCCAGCTGGCTACTCACAGGCCATCACCTTACCTCCTCGAGAGAACGACGACGAAGACGGTGGGGAGTTTTGATTGACTTTCCACAGCGAAGTATATATGAGCAGTTTAATGTAGTCTATGCAGGTAAGCTCTCGGCATTTGATAGCTCTATCTTGAGTGGTGGCATGTAGACTTTTTCATTCCTTTCACATACTAAAGGCTTGCTGTGATAACCTAATTGAACCACCTGCACCGGGAATTAAAATCGGCCCTCTTGTCGTAGATGAAGTGGTCGTGAGCTTAAACTTGACGTTGAGTCTGATACGAATCTCTCGCGATCCAAGCTCGCAATCGACTGACTTCATAAATAAGGATTCTTGGGGAAAATGCGAAGCTCGATAACATTGCAGCAGCACTCGCGCTGCAGCTTCTTGTGCTCATGGCACACTTTCTGCTATCGCCCTTATGCTTTTTAATATTATTTATCCATCCGACGACCACGCGGTGGTAGCCAGACAACCGTAGATTTTCGGAAATTGCAGCACGGTAAAAAGGAGCACTCGGAACTAACTCATGCACGACGTCCGTTTTTAAGCCTTTTCGCCCATACCCTTGGCGGTTGCATACCCTGTGTCAGCGGGCAATCCAAAAATGCACCAGGTCGAGGGTACGTCAATTACTGGCTGGTTTGAGGTTATGCGAAAAAGGTCTATACCGGCATATACTGCCAGACAAAAGCAAAACATAGTTGCAACAGTAAGGTATTATCGATATTCTTCTTCCTTTGGTTCTGAACAGGTCGAGCCTCGGTTGAGACGTTGGTGAATAAAAAAAGGTTTCCAGTATATAAATATAAGTAATCGAAAGAAAAAAAAGGACACTCATAACAGCAATTATTTAGAGCGTCGGTTAAAACAAGGAAATGTAAACGCACGTTTGCCGTGTGTACCTTTCTTGATGCCGTTCGAAAACGCAAGGAGCACGAACCGACTGCAGTTTACTCCGGTGTTCTCCAGATAGACGTCTGCTGATGCCACGGGCAGCGATGGGCAGAAAACTAAGTAAGCCGCGCTATGGCCCCACTCACGAGTTTCACTCTCTCCTCAAGCCCAGAATATCAAGTCTACGTCAGCCATCATTATGTTTTATTTGTAAAAATATCTGCTTGAGATAAGATGCGTCCTGCTGGGGTAAAAACAGGGAGAAGAAAAAAAGAAGACTATTACCATTTCCGAAGAGCTTGCAAAAAGCTGACTCACAAAAATGGTGACTGAGATGCAGATAACGTGGCTGGAATTCACAAATGAAGTGGGCCAACCCTAGAAGTTGGACTACAAAAGAGTAAGTAGCTCTTAAAACAGGGTTGAATAAGGTGAAAGAAGCAGAAAAAAATACATCCTGTTTTCTAAGAGAAGATGATAAGGGTGCAGCAACGAACGAGGATGCTTGTGGCAATAACACCTCCACATATTCTCACATCCCTTTTAGTGGATTTTAGGGCAGTCGGAGCGTGGTCTCGTGTTGTGACATTATGAAAATGATCGTAGTCACTATAACCGAGAAGGGCATTGTTAATTCTTGTCTGTGCACTTACCACCTCGAGCTTCTCGAAGAGGCACACAATCACTTGGTGTCCGCCTCGCCCCGCCTTCGATCGCAAAGAAAAACAAAGGGACTAAAAAAAGCGAATATAACTTGCCCCCCCCCCCCCTTTTTGTTTCTTTTTGTAGAAATGTTCATTTGGATTTTTTGACACTTTTGTTAGGGTCTAAACAAAAATAGATTCAGGGGCTTAGTGTTGCAAAAAAACAAACAAAAGGCTTTGCGGAACTGAAGAGTGCCAAGCCTCCCTTTGCGGTGTCACTGCGCTCGACTTTACCAGAATAAAAACAACCCTTTCTTTAAAAAGAGGGGGGGGGGGGTCCTGAAAAAAAAAAACACCATCTTCCCGAGGGGAACCATGGGGTGATGCGGAGCATCGTGTTGGTTCCGAGGAAAGAGTCAGTTGCGTGCTGACGTCGAGAGATGGCGCCACCGACTGCCCTAGCGTTACCCCCTACGCGAGCTTTCGTCGCGGCTCGCGGCAGAGAAAGTTGGAACGCTCGCCGCTCGCCGTTTATTTTATTTTTTTCACACTTGAAGGAGAGGAGACAAGAGGAGGAGAGTTGCGCGTGCGCGCGCGGTGTGAGGAGAAGCCAACGCACGCGCAGTGCACGCAGCTGGTAGAGAGAGAGAGCGGAGAGAGTAACGCGCAGCTGTTGGAGAGAGGGAAGGAGGAGAGTTGCGCGTGCGTAGTTCGAGTGCCGACTACATCGCGGACGCGGGACATAGACCCGAGCAAGAGATGCTCCGCATCTAAAATGTAACGGATTACAAGGAATCTGTTACGTAAAAATGTAAGGGAATTACTTTAAAATTACTCTAGAAAATATGTAATTATTCCGTTACTAAATTACTGATGAATGTAAGGGATTACAAGTAATTTCGTTACTTGTAACGGATTACGTACAAGTCTGCTTGCGGGTGTTGTGAAGCGCACAATCAATTTCACGTATTTTGGTTTTATGACCTAGCTCTGTATGCACTAGATGCCCCTCGTTCTCGAAGGTACGAATAGCCTGCCTCTTTGAAGATTGGTATTGGGAAGCTGTTACCACATCGCTTTGTTGTGATTACAAAGTGCAAAATTCATCCGCGATTGTCACTTCCGATACGCCCCTCAGAAGAGCTAGCTCGCGGAAAGGTTGTTTTTGCATAACAGGCGCGAAAAGAGAACTAAGCATTTTCTGTACTATTGGAATCGGTGTGAAGGGAGTCAGATTACCGTTGAACTTCCTTCATCGGCAGAGTGAATGAATTTACAGCTCTCGACGCATAAGCTTGAGAATATGTTGGGTCTGGTTATAGTCTTCAACATTTCCTGATCTTCTATAGCGGCGTTCCGCTCTTCGTCTTTTAGGGCGTAGCTATTCGTATTCACCATTAACACCAGTGTGTCCGTTGTGTACAGGTTCAAGACGCGTTGCTCGTTCATAATTAAGCAGAATCGAGTTTAAAAAAATCATCGGTCTCTTTCAAATCGGTATGTTTTAAAGTGTTTAAATGTCTGAACATCTCCCAGTTTGTTATTCGTGCTCTATGTTGCTGCCCACAAATATTAAAAAGCGGGTGTTGTACGAGAATGGGAAAATGGTCGCTACCTCGGGTTCCCCTGTGTGTCCTCCAAGTCATTTGAGGTGAAATGTCTGGAGAACAGAGAGTCAGGTCTAAACATCTGCAGTAGGCAGGGCAACGAACAAAAGTTGGTGATCCGTCGTTGAAGACGCGTATGTTATACTTGTCCACATACTCAGCAATGACATTTCCACGTCAATCGCAATGGTCACTCCCCCACATTGTGTGGTGTCCATTGAAGTCTCTAGATATAATAAAAGGAGCAGATACGTGACGAAATGTTTGAGAAAATACAAATGAAATTATTTGAGTTCGAGGTTCGGTGTACACGCTCACAACTGTAACTGACGACTTCCCACACCGTACCTTGCAGGCGACGAATTCTGGGATTTCTTTTGTTGATGAGAAGAGGTGCACTGATGCCAGATCTTTATGTACAGCTAGCATCGCTCGACTTTGACCATTTTGAAGACATGATTTGTACTGCACGTAGAGGCGAAAGTCATCGTCCACGCGAGCTTCGGGTAATGCAAGTATTGGTATAGTGTTATTTTTAAGAAATTGACGAAAATCACCATACTTTTGCCGTAATCCGTTGGTATTCCACTGAAATATTCCTATATGGCTGTACAAATCAGCCATTCAAATACTCTCCATTCTTCGATGTTCGTGAAGACTTAAGTAGTCTTTCCATGGCGAATAGTGCTGTTACCTCAGGAAGATTGTTGGCTGCGGGCACGGCGCTGAGTATGACCCTTAGAGCCGTAAAAAACATTGGTACCAGCAAATGCGAGACGTCGCTCGATTGCCGCGTCTCAAAGTAATCCTCTCGATGATCGCCTCTTAGCATATCACGCTTCTCTGTGCGGGGCGCTGGTACAGGGGAGAGGTTCAATGTTCGGTCTCCTGGAGGCGTTTGACTAGGAATTGTCGAGTTTATGTGCGTCTTGAACTTGATCTGGGCTTTTAGTTGGCGTTTTAGCACGTAAGAATACTGCGACCTTTGAGGTGGTTGAGATACTTGTGCCTGCTGAGATAATTTAGAGGGACGAGGGGAGAGTGGAGGTGGGCGAGAAGGTGGTAGAGGAGGCTGCGGGGTGCGTGTGACCTCAAGGTTCGGAGAAGGATAACGGTTATTTTGTATTGGTTTATTCAGGATTTCATGCTTTTTGACTGCAGCTGCTGACTTTTTGTAAGACAGTCTAAAAACGAAGCGTAGTGCTTGACTCCACAATTTGCACACTTTGGATTAGTTTCGTTCATGCAGTCCTTGTAGCTGTGCGGTCCAGCGCACAGCTTGCATCTCTTTTGGCCGCGACATTGTCTTGCGAGGTCCCCATGTTGTTGGCATCGAAAGCACTGTACCGGCGTTCCATAGTACTTCATCACAGGATGACTGGTGAAGCCCAATAGGACCCGTGCAGGCATCGGGTGCTTCTGTGGAAAGTGAAGCAGGACACTTTATCTTGGTTGTTGCTCCATGCTGCCGTCTTGTTTCCTTGAATATGACATTTGTCGTTGGACTGCGATGACACCAGCGTCTTTCAGTTAGTCTAACAGATCGAAGTCTGAGTATTCGACAGGAATGTTGCTGACCTGGCCAACATTGTTTGCGTATGACTCAGACACGGGCACTATCACGTGGATTCCGACAAGAGATTTCATAATAAGAAGCCTGTTCTTTGAGTTTAGCGTCGCCGTGTTGACCGTGATTGTGCCATCTTTCCATATGCGTGGTGCTAGTAACTTCACTTGTGATACTGTCACGATTTCTTTTGCTATTCTGTTGGGGTTGATCTTCCAGAAGGAGGTTCCCTGTTCATTTGGCTTGATGATCAGTAGGATACCGGAGGGGCGATTTTTCCGCACTGTGACTTGAGTGAAGTAGTCTTCGTCTCCAGGGGTGCTGTCATAAAACGAGTGGTTGGATGTCTTCTCCTCGTTCATTTGTTCCGAGGGAAGATTCACGCACTGTTTCTTCGATGGGACGTCGTCATTGATATCCTTAGCCGTCAGTTGCAGTTCTTCTAGTAGTTGACGCGTTTCCGCTACAGAAATGTGACTCGTAGTCGCGACGGTGTTCATTTGAGCGTCCGAGGTCAAGGTCTGGTGGATCGGGTCATTGAAGCAAGGCAACTCTGTCGCAAGTGGTTGCTTTTTAGGCGGCAGGGTTGTGCCTTGTAATAGCCCCGTAGGGACCAGTTACTAAAAGAAAAGTTGAGGTAGCCAAATTGAGCAGAATAGTATAAAATGTCTAGCTTACAGGACTTCTGCATATCCGCTTGACTTAGCTTGACTCCTGCATATGCGCTGTGCCAATCACTTTTGACGTGATTAAACGCTTGTTTATTCATATTGAGTTGGTTTATTGTTTACACTGCGATTCAACTCGCATTAGAGAGAAACCGACGCTAGTGGGCCACAATCAACACAGAATGTTGACATTTGGCCGCTCGTGGGGGTACACGTTGTTGTCTCTTAAGAACAATTTTGAAGGTACAAAATCGCGTGGCGAAAACCTTTTGTAATCACTTGCTTTGTAGCAAGCCCTTGACCGAGGAGATTGCTAGCCGTCAGCTTAGCACGTGGATTTTTTTTAGCAACCCAGAGTTAGAATGTTTCAACTTGTTCTATTCGCAACTTTAAGTGTGAGAATCGCGCTCACTAGCTCCTGGATGATCGGTTTCAGAATAAGCGTTCTAGCTTACAGCTTCCTGAAGCGTAAGTATGACGTAAGGCTCTTATATTGCTCGCATATTGCAAAATTAGTATTGCTTATTCGACACAGACCGAACCTCGTTCAGCTGGTCTACAGTCATCATCCAGACGACAGCAACTTTGATAGGAACTAGAGCGGCCCATATAGGCCGTGAAACTAGCGAATTTCAAGCAATCAAGAGACACAGCTTACTTCACGCCTGCATGTAATTAAGTACTATGAAAACACAAACATTCCAGCCTGTTCAGTGCGTGTTTAGCTTTTGATGCGCTCAAGAGTGTAAAATATAGTGTTTTTGTAGTCTTCATCAGAACGCGCTTGCGCACGTACACAATATTTCACATAACGTCACACTCGACCCCTTGCATACTTTTTAAAGCTTTTGCACACGACAAGTTGGTCTACTCAAATCGCCAAATTAATAATGCTACATTGCTTAAACTCTGTGATATCTATTCATAAAATACAATCAATTGAGAGGCTACAGTTATTTCAACTGCCTCTGCGCTCAGTGCTATAAGTAATTTTAATAATTTAGTTGTGTGAGTAATGATTTAACTTTGGCTTTGCTCTTCTTATGTTGTGAGCATAAGACTTTTTGAGAGTACTACTTCGTGTTTATCAAACTGAAAATCTACAACATCTTAGGCTTAGTTTTGTGTGGTTTCAAGTCTCACGATCAAAATAAAAACCCCAGTGACTTAAAAGAAGACACCTGACAAAAATAAAAGTTTATTTGTTTCTACTTTTTGGGGTATTTAATTCCTCAAGCTAGAACTCCGGAAACCTGTTAATTACGTCATCGCGTTTTTCGTGGAAGCACATACAGCGTCAAACACGTGCACGACAAAACGGCCGACCCGTCGTACGAATATGACCCCGTTGAAAGATGTGTGATTGGCCTCCGAAATCCCCTCGGTGATTAATGCGCACTGTCAATTTCAATTGTTCGACGCGTCTGTTTTATTGTCGTGCATTTGACTCGACATTAGCTCATGGCGACTTTCATGTTTTGTTCTGACCACATTTGCTTGAGACGCGAGCTGAAAGCATGGGTAGCATAGGCAACTGATCCCTTTGAACGAGAAGTGGTGCAGCCGAGGGGTGTAGCCCGAAACAACCCATTCCCGTTTGAAACCGTCCCGTTTTGACCCATTCCCGAAACGACCTTCCCGTTTGAACCCGTCCCGTTCTAGAGAATGTTCGAGCATCGAAAAACAACTGAACGGCCAGGGATATGAATTTCTGGAGAAAAAAAAAAATACCACACTCTATCGAAGCGCCACCACACACGATTTATTGAGTTCATGTAGAGATCTGAAAGGCGATCCCATCGCCATTAAAGCCGCTTGAGAAAGGCGTTTTTTACAATTACCGCCAACCATTGTTGTGGAAACGGACAAAAAACGTGCCACGAGCGGGTGCTCCGCCGGCATTCGCTTCCAAGGGCCGCTCATTTCAGTGCTGCGCCGCCATTTGCTTCCAATTACCTCTGGAGACACGGGCCTTGTACACTGGCGTATTTGAGGCTACTTGCGAGACAAACGCAAACATATCGAGGTGCTTTAATCGTCATCTGTAGATTCAGAATCACATTATCGAAGAGTGGCGTTTCACCTTAAGGTAAAATACCACCCTTGGTTACTGGGATTCTGAACCTACAAATGGCGATGGGCTCGCCTTACAGACTTTCCTGAAACAGGGCCATTCCAAGACATATGCATTTCGGATGTAATTTGTGACCCTAGTGAAGACATCAAGGTGTCAGTTATACGCGTGCTGGCCCATCTCAAAAGAACACCACCCAGGGATTGGACGACATTCCAGCAAGCATCCACATGGAACTACACAAAGATTGAAGGGATCAACTTGCTGAATTTTTACAAACATTGTCTCTGGAACATAACCTGTACCTGGAAATTGTAGGCATGGCAAGGTTGTACTCGTTTCAAAAAAGGGCATTGACTGTCGCCACATTCATAATTATAGACCACTGACCAATACAAGCAGAGCATTAAGAACTTTCGCACACATCTTGAACATGCGCATGACGTCACGATGGAGTAGGAGGGTTTACTCAAAGAACTTCAAGGGGGGTTTTGAAGGAACCGCTAGTTGAAGATTACCTCTTTACTTTAACACAATCTATCGAGGTGGTTCGAAAAGATGAAAGGAGTTTATAGTGTTGTTTCATGAACATTGCAAAAGCTTACGACAGCGTGCCGCATGAACAGCTCCTCGGACAACTCAAAGAACCTAACATGCTAACAGAGTGGATCACCCTCCTCCACCGTTTGTACAATGGCAACACGGTTAGGACGCAGATGGACTGGGCCAACTCTGGGGAGGTTCTGGTAACGAGAGGTCTCCGTCACGGATGCCCATTATCTCCACTTCTGTACTTGTATGTAGCTCGGCTAGAGTAGAAAGCATCCGGTGCTGGTTTGCCTTTCTGTTGGTTCACCTGGAAGCAGAAAAAAAAATTAACTGGATACTGCCGGGATTGACATATGCAGACGACATAGTGGTAAAGGCAGAATGAGTGAACGACATGCAGCTTTTACTGATCATCTGCCCAGAGGAATCAGCAGGATTGGCTTGCAATTCAATGTGAAGAAGTCGGCAGCAGTCGTGTTCGCTGGTTCCCCAAACATAACACTCGGTGACCTCCGACGAGGTAAAGACAACATGCCTATCCTCTGCGAGTACAAGTACTTGGGCATCACTACTGTCAAACGCAGATGATTACCTGAAAGGGCACGACGCCTACATTCGACAAGCAGCCATCCGAGGAGCCGGCCTTCTCCAAAAACGCAGCCTCTGGATTTGCAATAGGTTCATTGTGTCAATACTTCAGCTTGGGCGAGGTGGTGGTTTATGCTTACACTTCACAGTGCACAAGAACAGTCACACTTCAAAAGTTCACTCACACAAAAAGAACACACAAAGCGCAGTGTGAATGTTCTTTCTTTGTGTGAGTGAACTTTTGAAGTGTATTTTTTCTTGTATACTATGAATTGTAAGTACATTATGCCTAGCGGGCTGTGGAAGGCGGTGGTGGTGCCTAGATTAACCTTTGCTAACGCTCTGGTATGCGTTAATGTGGGCTTGGACATCTCCCGCACGAGATGTCTAAGCCCAGATGGAGCGATGCCAAAAAGATGTTGGCCGAAAGTCACTTGGCTGCCATGGGGCAGTAGCAAATGGAGCCGTGCAGGTTGCCTTGGGCGGGATCTCCTTCGAAGCTCGGGGAGCGAACAGCAAATTATGTTGGACGGACGGCCTCGACACATGGATACCTGACAGTTGGTTGTTCCGATACACCTGCCTCACGGGACTACAAACCCGCTGGCAGACACGCATAAATCAGCTCCAATTGAAATATGGTTTCTTTGCTGACTCCGTACAAGCATCGACGGCACGGAAACGGGACTCGGATATCCGTCAGAAGGCCCGTGACCGTGATACCCAAGAGTGGCTTCAGGCGGCGCACTTGAAGTCGACGCGGGCTATCTACGTGACACACAAGCATACTATTGTTTCGGAGACTTGACTTTACGATAACGACCTTGCCAGCCGATTTCTCTTTGTGCTTTAATTGATATCCAGCAAAAAAGTTCGACTTAAATTTCGATTGGATGATTCCCATATTCAGCGCTAAGTCATCCCCAATTGCGGAAGTTTACATTAGGCGAGATTTCTGCTCGTCAGCAGAAATCGTTCCGCCTATTGCAACAGCTTGAATTATGAAAGTAAATATAAACAACTTAAAAGAAAATACCCCCCCCCCCTCGAATTCCGTAATCATGCTCTGCCCCCCCCCCCCCCCCTTTTAAAAAAAAAATTGTGGCGCCACCCCTGCAGCGAAGTTTGTGAAGTTTGCGTATGAATGTGAATTTTCGGCGAGAAAGTGAAAAAGAGGAGGAGACGAGTTCCAAATTCAGAACCTAGGGACAAACCAGTGTTGTACGTAACGGCGTTCCTGGAACGCGTTTCTTTTCGGACGAACGAAGGAACGCCGACATTCCGTGTTTTGTCGCTGGAACTGGAACGGCAACTCGTTACATCTTTACGGGAGCGGAAAGAAGGAACGGCGTTCTTTTTTCTTTTCGTCCAGCGGGGAAGTTCTTATGTTGTTTCTAAGAGGGAAACTAAAAATATAAAAAAAGACGGGAAACATTTGAGAGATTCAAAGTTTAAAGTTTTTTCTATATTGTTTATTTTGACTGGGTGCTCGAGATACCTCCGCAATTAACAGGAACAAAAGAGCTGCGCCCGCGCGGTGGCATGAGCAACAGACATGCATCCCAAAAGCCGGAATAAAAACGAGGCTATCTGGCCGCTTCAAAGAGGCAGGGCGCGCTCTAGCGCCGATATCTGACACCGGAACTTAAAAGCGGGGCAGAGTTTTACGGCACCATTAAGAATTTCGAGGACATCTAAGCACTTATTACCAGTTGTGAATGCGAATTTATGAATGTTGTTCCTCTGCTCCCTTAGTTCGTCTGCGGCGGACTGGCGTGGACTATCAGGTTTGGCTACTGCCGAGGTAGCAGAAAACGGCCGCGCGCGCGCTCGCGTGAATTGGTTGCGCCGCGCTGAGCTCGGCCGTCCAAACCTCTCCGGAGCTTGCCCGTGCGGGCTCTGCGCCCTCTTACCGACGGCCATGTCGCTGCGCGCGCCGCGAAGCCAAGGAGGGGGCTCCTCTGTTGGCGCTTTGTTCGGAACTACGCCGCGCGAGTGCCAATGGGAGCCTCGTTTCTTGAAACTATGACGCGCGCCAGCCAATGGGAGCCTATCCATCAGATTTCTGCCGCAGACGACAGGCTTCGCTCCATTAGGACAGGGAAAGGTGCCGTTTGGCGTGGATTCAAAAGCTGATGACCTCGGTTGGTTCCATGGGACAGTTAATGCTTTCGCGTGACATTATATTTACGAAGGCAGGATCTCGATAACCTTTTGTTACTTATTTTAGGGTTCATGTTGTGGTACCCTCGCTTGGTAACATTCGTGTGCAGGAGCACTACAAACACCAACGAGAGCGAAAGGGTCATCTAAGCGGCGGCGTCTGTGCGCGCTCGAAAGAGAGGCGCGCGTTTACCCTTGCCGCGAGGCTTCATTCCTCTCCCTACCGCCTAAACCAAGGGAATCGTGCGTTGGTCAGAAAAGAAGCCAAGAGTCTGCGGCGGCACATTTACGAAGTGACACGAACGGTGCGGCTGACGATATTTAGCGGTAAACAGCTGTTATGTTTGCGGCGACTACAAACCCCAAAACCGCCGGTGATGGAGCGCTAAAAGCATGGGGCCGCGCGTGAAGAATAATCTGCGTGTAGAGGCCAGTGTTGTGCACGTTCCTCGAAAAAAGGAACGCGAACTCGTTACTCGTTCCTTCTGATTTTTGGAACGCGTTCAAGCTGCAAGTTTCATAACTGAAAAAGGAACTCGTTCCCGTTACAGTTAAAATATGGATCGTATAGTTGCATATACGTTACATTTGTATTTTTCTGATTACCATATTTAGTTAGATGGAGCAAAATATTTTTTTTATCAGTTCTATCGATTCGCCTTCTGCAAGATCCGACTACGCGTGCGCCGTCTGCACTTGGAGGCCAACCATATCGTTTCTCGTCGCGCCCATTAGATGGCGCCACAGCGCAACGCAAAAGATCGCCTTTTGTAAGATCCGACTGCGCGTGCGCCGTCTCCACTTCGAGGCCAACCATATTGTTTCTCGTCGCGCCCGTGAGATGGCGCCACAGCGCAACGCAAAAGGCGAAATGGCAACCTACGAATTTGAATGCCGTGATGGAAGGGCATCAGGAGACAAAAACAAGCGGAAGCAGAAATTCATTTGTTGATATATTCACCCTTAAAAGTCTCAGGTTTTAACCATATTCTTGTTTGTGGTGGGCGATTCAGACGAGCCAAATGTCATGTTACCCCACATTTCACGAGTGTTTTACAACCTCACACGTTTCAGTCTAACAAAGTCCCTTGTTCGAACTTAACAACAGTTGCTTCTTGATGTTACTGTCCGCGAGACGAGCAAGTGAAGAAGAGGGTAGCGCTTTTGCAAGGTCAGTCTCGAAAACTACAAGTTCTTCCCCGTGAAGGTTGGATTCGTTGTTCAGTATGGAGGTGGGGGACAAGGGGAGAAGGAATAAAGTTTGTTTTTTATGTATCTTTTAAGGGACCAGTGTTTGGGATACAATGGTGCGTTCGGTGTCTGGTAACCGGTTCTTTTGTTGTAACTATAGATCTCTCTGTTGAAGTTAGGTGATGTTTGTAGTCGGCCTTAAATTTCTGGGTGTTTCAGGATTCGTGGAAGCAAATAAAGTAGCTGAGTTTTAATCGACTCTCATCTTGTGCCTTTTCTTTTGAATAGAAGACTTGCTTTTTGTACCGCAGTCTCGGGCACTGAAAAAGGAATCGATGTCCGCTAGCTTGCCTGCACCCGACATTTACAAAGCACGGGCCACACAAAACAAACCTTAAGATAAGTAACCAAAACGTTAACGAGATACTGTTCTTCGTAAAGATATTGTTTCTTGTACTCTTAGAATTTCCCTCTTGAAAATGAAATAAACATTCCCGCACTGGACAGCAAAAGGAACACCGTTCCTTTTTTCGTACCAGTAAAAATGTAACGAGTTGCCGTTCCAGGTCCACCGATGCAAAATGAAACGGAGGTGTTCCATCGTTCCCTCTGAAAGGAACGCGTTCCAGGAACGCCGTTCCGTACAACACTGGTAGAGGCACAACGAGAAGACAATGGCGTCGGTTCCGGATAGAGAGCCGTAAACAGCCAGCCATCAAGCAAATCTCCGCTCCTTGGGACCCGCTCCGAATGGACGAGCAAAAGATGCACTCGCATTTTTGGAGCAACCTAGCGTCCCGGTCGGCCGTTCAAAATGGCCGCTGTTCAAACTTTACAAGCCGACCAACGCCTCAGCCGACTGATCTTTCCGACAACCAGTGGCAAGTGTCACTGCTTAGCTGCTTAACGCACAGCGATTGCCATCGGTGGAGTTGAGATGGCTGGTACGACTTTAATAAACAGGAAGTGGTAAGAAACCATCCCTTGCACGGTCGTTGCCTAATCTGTTCTTGCTTCTTTGCACGAGAAAACGCCGGCGGCATGCAGTGTTAAAAGGTACACAATCAGTGGCGGAAAAATTAAATCGCCTAACTCTGACTTTTTGCAGCGGAGCTGTTAAGGGCTAGGTTTCCTAAGGTCGTGTCCGGTACCAAAGAAATGTCGACACAAACCTACACGAACCTCTGCACAGCTACCGCCATCTATAAGCGACGGCGGCAACTAGTCTGGTTGCCGTTGTCGCTCACGGATGGCGGCAACCTCTCCAGCTATCATAGGCAAATGGATAGTTGGACGAGTTGGTGGGAATTCATTCTTCTTCGTCCTCGTTTGTTTTGCGCGTTATTTCCTACGCTCTTATCAGCTTCGGTTTGGACTTGCGGTGGGTCGGCCGCGTGCCCTTTCTCCGGGGAAAGAAGACCGGGTGCGAAAGGAGCGGCGACGTACGTAGCAGCGCGATTGGGTCCGCAACCGCTGCGTGCGTCGAGCGCTTGAAGGTCGTGCCTATCTTCAAAGGTTGGAATAACTTATTTCCTACCTATTATAGACATGTTTTATTAACAAACACTTGCAAACTAGCGGAGCATCTGGTGTCAAAATCAGTATACGAGTATTTGAAAAGAAATAATTCCCTTTACATCAAACAACATGGCTTTCAACTCAGGCTTACCACGGTTACTCAGGTAAGTAAATGATTTTACGATTTTTGCAAAGGTACCAATATCCATCCTTGCCTCCGCTTGAGAAGTACTCCATACTTGACGTTTCAAAAATGTATTCAAAACGATTCATATCAACATTCCTGTCTGCCTTGAAAGGTAAATATGATACTTTTCTCGCTATTGCGGACCTACATTTGCACGATTCCATTCGTCAAAATATGTCAGATACATCCATGGCATATACCACAATCACGATCTAACTTTGGACGTCAAAGAATTAAACATGCACTTCCCGAGCTACTAAATCATATCGCATCATTAGGAATTGATATTATGTCAGTGAGCAGAAATGATATCTCTTGCATTGTATAATACTTGAAACATACCTTCTATTGTTTGTTTGTTTTTGTTTGTGTTAGTGTTGCTTGCCTTGTAGGGGTACCAAAGGGCCGGTCAAGCTGCAAATAGCAGCTTTTTTCCTTTGGTTTTCCCCCATCGTTGATGGAAATAAAGAAATGTTTCAAAAAGTAGGGGACGAACCAGTGTACTGCACGTTCCTCAAAAAGAGGAACGAAATCTCGTTCGTCGTTCTTTCAGATTTTTGGAACGCGTTCCCGTTACAAGTTCCATCTGAGAAAATGGAACTCGTTCGCTTACAGTTAAAAAAAATTAAGCGCATCTTTATTTATATGTTACATTTTCCTCCTCCTCTCCTCTTCTTTGATCCCCGCTCCCTAATCCCTTATCCTCCTTCTAACTGACCTCCGCAGCGCGCTCCACGCATTATAAGGTCAATAAACCTGTTTTCAATCAATTCATATTTAGTTAAGTTAGTTTTTTTTTTTTATCTATACCATCTATCTTCGAGCTTGTGAGGATGAGCTCTCTGAAAGAACAGTAAGAAATGATGCTAGAGGATGACTACTCTACTTACACATGCTATTTATTCTTTAACCCCGGCAAAAATAACGCACCGCACACATGCAAAAACGGTTAATGATGTATCGTTTCCGCCGAAATGAACAATTTGAAAAGTTAAACAACGCTCTGGATCAGCAAGTTTCAATTATACACTTCCTGGAAACCATCTAAAAAAACAAAATCACTCCATTTTAGCAAAATGTTAATCTCGGCATTTTGTGGAAACTTTTCGGTGCACGGAGGTTTTGTGCCACGCTGGCGCGGCTCCTTAGTTGTTGCTAATTGCGCAGGGATCTCGAGCAGTCACTCAAAAGAAACAAAAACGAGGAAGCTTTAAAATTTGAATCTCTCAAATTGTTTCCTCAGTTTTTTTTATACTGTTTAGTTTCCCTTTTAGAAACGACATAAACATTTCCGAACTGGACGATACGAAAAGGCGAACGCCGTTCCTTTTTCAGTTCCCATAAACATGTAACGAGTTCCCGTTCCAGTTCAACCACTGCAAAATGAAACGTCGGCGTTTCTTCGTTCCTCCTAAAAGGAACGCGTCCCAGGAACACCGTTCCTGTACGACACTGGGACAAACCGACGCAATATTTCTAGATGTGTAAAGATCCTTTGAGCGAGTTCCACACAGTAATTTTAGTATTAAAATGAAGATGATTGGTGTAGTTTAAAATTTCCGAATTGGGTAACGGCTTATCTTGCGGAACAAACCGATTGTGTCGCAATAAATAGCAACGCCTGTAACCTTTTGCCAGTATCATCCGGTGTGCAGCAGGACTCCGTTTTAGACTTGGTGTTATTTTCATTACATATAAATGCGGGCCGGGTGACACAGAATACTACACATAGCTTGGGGTCCGGGCAACCGATGCCATTCTCTCATTTACAATTCCCTTCCACCAATTACAACTCTTGATTGAGATAGAGACAAGTTTCAAAAGTTGGGTATCTATTTCTATTAGGCAGCGCTCCTTTTTTGCACTGAGTGATCGCTCGACGACGCATAGTTCATTTTCTAGCAATAAACCAGAACATCGCAACCATTTTCTAAGGTATCCATTACGTTCCTCGTTTGTGTATATCTGGCATACACGGGAAGCGAACCAAAACTGAGCACGCACTCGGTCAACGTGCGAAACCAATATTTTCTGGTAAGTCGTTAAGCACATTATTAACTAATTATAAACTCGAACACGGGATATGAACTCCATAAAAAACTTTGATGTCAAGAACTTGCCTATCGAAGACATGTCGTTGAC
The DNA here is from genome assembly GCA_013358835.2 of Ixodes persulcatus. Lineage (NCBI taxonomy): Eukaryota > Metazoa > Arthropoda > Arachnida > Ixodida > Ixodidae > Ixodes > Ixodes persulcatus. The sequence continues at coordinate 82,608 of JABSTQ010010593.1, read as the reverse complement.
CGCATGAATCCGAGGCTCGAAATGAAGGACAGAATTTTATTATGCGTAAATTTAGTTTCACAAAAAAAAAATATATTTCGCTTCGATTCAAATGAAAGCTTGCTGAAAATTTTAAAATTTTGCCCCTCATCCTTTGCTGGCTCACTGATATTTTCTTTTCAAATTGGCGTTCCTTTTGAAATTTGTTGTATTCATGATAAACCCTATTTTTTGCATTTTATTCGGCTTAAAACTGCTATAGAAATCGTTGGTGCAGTTTGAGAGTCCAACGTTTATTTCTTTTATTTTCTGTACTGAATTAGAAATTTTGTCGAAGCGCCGAAGTGAGAAGCGATGTGCACGTCTACTCAATCGCCCCGAGATCAGGTTGAAACGGGGTGTTGCCACATCGGCGCCCAGATGCACATCTAATGTGCGTGCTTAGCGCACAATGCTTTAAGCACGCGCATTTGATCTGCGCGATTAATGCACATTAGTACGCACATGTGATTTCGGCCTTCATTGCCTCATTACCACTAGGAAGCTCCGCCAATAGAATAGTGAAGCGGGTAGGTCCCGGCTAGAAGCTGTGCTGGTAGGGAAAGACGACCACAAAATGTTCTTGGATGAACAAAAATTAATGGGCTTACGTTAGACGAAAGACCGATTAACGTCAACATCATATTAACATGAGGGAACTATTACACTGGCAAATTTCGCAATCAAACACCAAATTTGTCCCTCCCCCCTTCCGGCTACCTTTTATAAAAAAAAGAATAAGTTGAGACTTGCCGGGACTGTTAATTTGTAAGGTAAAATAACGATCAGTAATGGTATAGTAAAAAAAAAACATTTCGGTGAATCACCTGTTTTCGTGTCACTTTGAGATTTCATTTAGTGCGTCAGGACCGTCTTGCTATGCTTGTTTCATTCTTAGACTGAAACTGCGGCCAATGCCACAAGCACTAGAGCTCGAGGTTGGTGCGTTAAAGTGTTCTTCCGCAGAACGAGAGCTTGCGCTAGAAATGCATGTCTCAAAGCCGGGAGCGCGGGCTACCTAGCGCTTGCAGCTTAGGCAGCAGTCTCAGCTTAAATGTGCCCTGAGGAGGTTTCTGAGATTGCCTAAATATGACGATAACTCACTCTGTGAATGCACTCTAAGGGTGTATTCACGTGAAGGATTTTGTCCGCGGACAAGTTCCTTCGAAATGCGTGACGTCACCTCTTCTGAAGTATGAAATCGCCCATGTTTCAGGCGAAAACAGCAGACAAAACCAAGGGACATGTCCCGGGACCTGAAGAACGTGTCCTCGGACCTGATGTATCGTCCGTATCAAGTGGGCGAACGTCACAGAATATGTCCGCGGACCTGCCGGACCACGATGATAGGGGTTTTGAACGCGATCCCATTATGTCTTTTCTTGAGTCCACTGTGGTCCGCGGCAAGCCCGGGAACCGATTGCGTAGAAGTGCTCGTGGTCCACTTAGTTGCACGAGCGGTTTTCTCTTTTTTTATATGCCTCTCACGGTTCTCGTACACGAATGGGCCTTTGCTCATTTTCAAGTACGATTAGTACGCACGAGCAACAGTTGTGGAAGATACTCGAGGGTTTGTGCGCATAGTGAAAAGAGGAGCCGAAAAGAAAAAGAAAGAAAAACGACTGGAAAATGTTTTCGATTCGAACATAGAGGCCAACAAGGCTTCGCGATTTGTTGTGGCTTGTACCCTCATGATGGCGGATGAGGAAGTCGCGGAAGCACATAATACCGACGCAAAAAAAGAAAAAAAAACATGGATTAAAATATGGATGTCCAATATGAAACTCGGTATGCAAAATCTACTCTATCAAGAACTTCTAGAGAGCGAACCCGTGAAGTACCGCCGCTTGCGGCGCGTTAACTCCAACCAGTTTGCTGACATTTTCTCGTCAATTGCATCATGCATCCAAAACCTGGACACTGAAATACGGCCAGCCATCAAAGCCAGAGACAAGCTTCAACTGACGCTGCGGTTTCTTCCCTTAGGTGAGTAAATATTCTTGTTACTTTTGTCCTTGTTTCAGCATATTTGAGGACTACGCACGAATTAGCCGTGTTTATTGTTTTCTTGCGAATTTTCAGGGGAAAGTCAACATTCCTTAAGCAGGCAGTTCCACATTAGCCACAGCGCCGTCAACGGGTTCCTCGTTGAAACTTCCTACGCCATTCACAAGTTCCTGGGACAAAAGACGAGTGGCTTGCAGTAATGAAGAACTTTTACAAAGATGGAAATTTCCGCAGTGTATTGGAGCGCTCAACGGAAAACATGTCACAATTATCAAACCTCTAAACTCGGGATATGTGTATTTTAATTACGATAATACCTTCAGTTTCATGTTTTTTGCTCTTGTTTACGCAAACAGCTAGTTTTTGTACACTGATTTCGGTACACCCGGGCCTGATGGAGATTGAGGCATTTGGAGGACGACATCACTCGGGAAGGCCATCGAGAACGGAACAGCCGGACTGCCGATCTCAGGACCTAGACCGGTCAGCGTCCCACCCGTCATCGTGGGAGACGACGCCTTCCCCTTGTCTATAAACTTAATGAAGTCGTACACTGGTACACATTTGGACGAAGAAAAGGTTATATTTAACTACAGGTGTGTTGCCTACATCGTGTCATTTCTAAACATCGTTTTTCTTATAGTTTTATTTTTTTCATTTCAGGTTAAGCCGAGCTAGACGGTTAGCAGAAAATGCGTTTGGCATTCTGGCAAAGCGTTTTAGGTTTTTGCACACGACTATTGATGCCGAACCAGGAAGGGTCACCTCATTCGTCAAGGCAGCGTGGGTGCTGCACAACTATTTGCGAGCCGCACCTGTGCTTTTTAAAGCGTCGAGGGAGGACCACCAGCGAAAAAGCACAATCTACTTCGGGCTACGAAGTTCCTTAGGGCGCTCTGGGGCAAGAGCTCTAGATGTGCGTGAGCGACTACGGAGATGCTTTAATGACGAAGGCTCCGTCGCGTGGCAGAGGGAACAGGCGGGCCTTAATCTGCGGATAAATAACTAAATTTAACCTTATCTGCATGTGCAGACAAGTGCAGAAGAAAAGAACGGGGATTGTATATTTAGATACCATTTCATGGTCTGTATATTGCTACTTCCTTTACTTAACAATCGTTTATGCTTGTGTTTATGCTTGTGTTTAGTTGTATACCTCTACCAGCCAAGGACATTTTCGTGTCGTTGGCGTTGACAGCGAAAAACCCCCGGCGAACAATTCAAGGCAAAACAGCATATCTCCTTTGAAATCAGGCATACAACATTCAGCTCAGTAAAACAAAAACACAAAACAACCGTCAAAACCACATTATGTATGATAAGGCGCGTGTGAACAGTATTAACACCCTCCCACGCGCTCCGGTAAAGATTAGGTTTGCATCTGCCTCGAAATGGGTCGACGTCCTTTGAAGCCCTCGTGTGAAGTGCAAACCGCATAATGGATGATAACGGCACCTGCGAACAATGCGAAGCGTGTTTTTCCCGGTAAAGATTACGGTTCCGTAAGCTACTCCGAGCGGAAAAGTACCCAACAGCATTGAAATCACGTAGTGATGTCACCACGCTTTCAAATATAAAAGGAAGACCGGTCTAGCAATGGATCACACCACACACGTGATCAATGTCGGGGACTTTAATGTGGATATATCAAAACCGCAAAACAAGTGATTTTTTCAATTCGTCATTGTTTATTAATTTATTAATTATTTCAGATACTGCCAACCTTTGCGGGTTATAGCAAAAGTGGATACTGTAATACATCAAACTAAAAACTGTGGACACAAGAAATTATACATAGAACAATCATTCTCACAGGTGAAACTACTCTTCAGCAAACCAGTTTATCAACTTTTCTTCAAATTTTTAAACAGAAGTAACGTCAGAAAAAAAAAAACACTTGGGGGTAATCTTCTATTCTTTAATTGTTTTGACAAGAAACGAATATTTAAAAAAATATCAATATTGGGCATAAATGTGTCAACTGACAATTTATTGTTTAGTCGTCGAGATAGTCTTCAAGGAGATTTGATATAGGTTTGCGTGTCAATATGGAGATATTTAAAATACAACAAATAAAAAAAAACTTCAGCCGTGCAATGGTTCGTCTTGGCGCTAAGCAGGATAATTGGGTTTCCCTCAACAATGCCGAAACATACTCGTGTCTGTCGTATGTAGAAAAGATGAACCTTGTTGCTAGCCTTTGAATGCGCTCCACTTTCTCTATTTGAGTTTGTGAGTGGGGGTCCCATAATATTGATGCATAATCCACTGTTGGGCGCACTAGAGTTTTATAAACGTTGTTCTGCATATCGGAATTTGTCCCTCTTAGAGATCTCGTCATAGCAAAGTTTTTTATATGATAAATTACACACATTTTCAACGTGTGTATACCAGCTTAGGTCACCCGAGATTGTTATACCAAGATACTTTATAGTGTTAGAACGTTGCAAGACTACACCATTTATTTCATACGAGAACATCAACGCAGACAGTAGTTTTATCAAAAGTAATTCGCATATCCCATTTTTCACACCAGTGAAATATAATTGTCAAGGAGTCATTCAATAATGCTTGATCATCTGCAGTTATTGCGGGGATGTAAACCAAACATTCATCAGCAAACGAACGCACTGCTACAGCTGGGTCGATATCTTGAGCAATATTGTTAACATGGACTAAAAAGAAAACTGACCCAAAAAAGATCCTTGGGGTAGGTACGCCAGACGTGACCGGTAAAACAGTTGACGCAAGACCGTCAATTTCAACGTCCTGTGTCTTATCAGATAAGGATGATTTGATTCAAAGAACCAAGTTCTTATCAACACCAAGAAGCAATAACTTTTCAATTAAATTTGTATGCGTGACCCTGTCAAATGCCAAATGCTTTAGATAAGCCGATGAATACAACATCGACTTGGCCACGTACATTTAGCACTTTTCTAAACTGATGAGTTGATTCAAATAACTGGGTAATATTCGACAGCTTCCTGCGAAAACCTTGTTCTTTATCATAAAAAAAAGAAGGTTGCTGTCTTTTAGAAAATCAACGAGATGTTTAGAAATGATATTTTCGGACATTTTGAATGTTGTTGATGTCAACGATATTGGCCGGTAGTTTTTATCTCCAAGATCGTTGCCCGATTTGGGAATGGGTACAACTTTGTCGATTAACCAATCATTTAGTAAGCGACATTTATCTAGCGACTTTTGAAAGATAACGGTCAAAAAACGTGAAACCGGCTCGCAATAACGCCTCAGGAATTCATTCGGGATTTTATCTGGTCCCGGTTATTTTTGTATGTCAATATTTAGTAGGAAGGCCCACACTCCCTCTAAGGTAATTGGAATAAGCTCTGTTTGCAGGCTGGGTTCGTCGTCAGTCAGGTTATTTACAGATGTGTCCACTGAAAAAAACAGAGTGAAAGTAGTCGTTGAATTCATTTGGTACGGTAAGCGGATTACCGCTTATCACACCGTCCACATAAACTTTTTTTTATAAATTTCTGCTTAGGAGACAGATGTTGCCAGAACTTATGTGGCGACGTTTTTATAATCGTATTCATCGTATTTGCAAAGAAGTTAGTTTTGGAATCTTTGCGTTTTTTTTTTTACATCACTGCTTAAAGAAGTAATTGCTGATAAGTTCCGGTGCTTACACAGTCTCTTACGTTTTAATCTGCGCTTTAAGTGCGTGATCTTACGTGTGATCCAAGGATTTGTCTTATTATTTTTGTTTTTTTATTCTCTGTGGAACTTACGCTGTTACACATTAGTTTACTGCTTCCTTAAATTGATTCCAGAGGCTTTCAACGTTAGCGTCCTGGCGAAAAGAATCGAGAGAGTATTCCAAATAATCTAAGACAGTTGGGTCATCATCTTTTTCAAAGTTGTAAACGAGTGCCGTATTTTTTTCTGTTTTTGAGGGGGTCTATTTTGTGTTACCGTCATACACACTAGCTTATCATCTGAAATCCCGTCTACAACAGACACCTCGTACTCACGAAATCACGTCGAAAGAAAGCAAAGATCTAAAATGGAATTTCGTGGTCCACATGTTCTTGTGGGTTCCCGGACTATTTGATCGAAGCCGTGTTTTAACAATATTTCTAACATGTAATCATCTTGTTTCCTACCTGACTCTTCGACAATTATTTCGTTCCAATTAATGTGTATGAAATTAAAATCTCCAAGAACTATTAAATTAGTTCGTTCAGTAGGGTGGAGTGTCAAAAATATTCATTTTGTTCAATAAAACAGATGCCTGAGGATGGCGGTCTATATACTCCACCATCCAGAATGCGACAATATTTTAAGAATATTTTGCATTGTACACTCTCATGGTCTGGGATACGCGTTACAGCCTGATACCTAAAAGACCGATTTATAAGCAAGGCAACCCCACATCTCTAGTGTCTCTGTCGCGCCGCAAAATATCGTAACAGGGAGGGAAGACTTGGAAATCCGATACGTCGTGACGCAACCATGTTTCCGTTATCATGAAAAGATGAGGGCCATGATCCAGTAGAATAGCTTCCAGTTGGTCAGTCCTGGAAGACCATTCATGGAACATGCATTGATTTCACCTTAGCAAAGAATATCTTTACAGTGAGAACTGAAAATCTCAGTGTGTATCACGCTTAACATAAAGTAGGCGTGAATGTCGTTGTGGAGTATTAAAGGGTGTGGTTAAGTACATTTCTTTTGTCTCTGGTTTCACTCTTTGTAGAGCCACGTGTGTGAGTTTTCAAGTGACGTCTCAAAGGGTAATCGTTGTTGGTGTCGTTTACAGCTTCGCTGTCCAAACACCTTCACAACGTGATTGGAGCCACAGTTTTTTTGTGTGTGTTATGCTCTAATTGTTCAACTTTATGCAAATATACTTACAAGAATCTTCAATGTTTCCTCATTTTTATTTCGTCATGCTATAATATTGGTCACAATCTAATACACTGCCCCACTCCAACAAAAACAGCCATCAGTTCCGAATGTAATAAGTACGAAAGGCAAAGGATACAAACACTTGTTTGTTTCCAAGTATCCATTTCAATTACAAGTGCGAAATGCTAATTTCGGTTTAACATTTTTTTTTTTTTTTAGCTTGAATAGGGCTCATTGAATTAAACATATTCTTACTGTCGGTCTAGGTAACGCTTGACTAGTTCCAATACCTCTCTTAGACACCGAATAAATTGGTTCCGCTCAGGTTTCTCAAGCGGCCCACCGCTACTTTTCCGAAGTTTTCAGCGTCGTCGCCACTTTTTTTAGTAGCGAAACTTTCGGCAATTTTACTTAAAGCAACCGTGCGCTCTTTCCACCCAGAGCGGGAACAGTCATCTGCTTTCTTTTTTTTTGTTTCCGTCATTGCACCTTGGGCGCTTCACAGGAGTGTCAGACGCTTCCACAATGGGACTTGTTGTTTCGCGCGGTGTGTGTGTGTGGAAGGCGTGCCAAGGACGGGTTTCCTCATCTCGGTCAAAACAGACGCCAATTCTGTCTGACTGTCCATCTGGGAAGGTAAAAGAAATACGAATGCGTTACCGTACAGGAACTATATGTAAATCACTGTTTGCACGGAAGAATATCGCAAGTGTCGGCTATTTACTGTTAAGAGTATTGGGGGAGAGATAAAGGGAGAGAGAGAGAGAGAGGGTGAGAGAGTTTTAGTAGTGAAGGGAAGACGGTGATTGGTTGCGTGACCAAGAGTAGATGACACGCCCGTAGTATTGCGGGAGAAGCGAGAGTTGTTTTTTTAAAGAGAGGCGGCAGGTTGGATTCATCGAAGGCTCACCGGCGTGTGGCCGTTTGACTTGCAAAATTTAAGAAAAGCAAGGTTTACTCAATGGAGGGCCCTGTACACTCCATTTGAGGTCAAAACTCTTGCGTGGCCCTGAAACTTGTATGAAACTGCATTGCGGCCAGGACTTGGCGCGCGGGCCGCCGGTAGTCAAACCGTAGGATAGTTTCTCGCAGCTTCATCCAGCGACTACCAGCACTTCTAGGGACCTTGATTAACACGAGTGAACAAAACACAATGAAGAAGCGTGTAGAGCAAAGCCAGAGCTTGAACGTCAGCCAAGCTAAAGGGATTCAGTGACCTCCATAAACGAACGCTCGCAAACGTTTCATTCGATATGTCGAAAAATTGAAGTTAAACGAATCGGTCAACCCGCCAAACGTTACTCACTCTATTGGGATCCTCTTGCTGCTAAGACTCGTTGCACTCCCGGGAAAGGACAGGTTAACTCCGATCCAAGAACAGGAGACTGCGGTAGAACCTCCCTCAACATTGTACGTGTATTCCGCAGCTTGGCCGCTCTTCGTCTTCATGATCTTTTCCTTCTCCCGTCTGAAGACGCGTCGCTTATTATGGAAAAAGAGCCCCTCACTCCCTCCGAAATATCAGACAACAATAGGCGGTCAAATACAACTCGGAATCGACACTAGTTAGTCTGCCTTCAATGAGCTTACCTTCCGTGTAAGGCTCATTCTGGGAGCAGTGCCGTTCCATTTCATTGGCAATTTGTTTCCAGACCTCTTATTTTACGTCGTTGTTGCGGTACTGGCCATTTTAAAGGCACCAAAATTGTGGAAACTCTTCAACGCGTGCAATTAAACACAGCGTCGCTTCATCGCTGAGGGCATTCGTCGTTGTCATCTTGAATGCCAGGTTCATCAGACGCTGGCGGGAACAGAATCGACCGTCACGTGCGTTGCGTGCCCGTTCTCTTGTAGCTTGGAAGTTGGAACGCAGCCAAGGACAACCAAGCCTCTCGGCGTGAGGTGAGAGCGCTGGGATATACCAATCCTGAACAGTATTGGCGACGTGCGCGATCGAAAGCGTCGCGGTGGTCGGCCTTCCACGATTGGCAGAATGCTGACTGTGATGTCAGCAAATGAGTTCTCATGGACGGAAATAAGAGGAACGCGAGGACTTCAATTTTGACGGTGCTGACTGCGTTGGTTCAAGAACGCTATGATTTCAAGCTTCCGCCATGCTAATTATGAACACCATCAAAGTTGTTGCTCGCAAGGTAACGACGTCACGAAAGGTAACCATACGAGGGCGCCACCGAAACATCTCGCCGCTAATAGACCTTTCCAATGTTTACAAAATCACAGTCCAGCGTGCGATCTTCACAGCCCAGCACGAGCGTATTCATCGCTTCGGAAATTGAGCAAAGCACGCGCCATACGCACGGAGACTCAAAATGGCACCGGCCACACGCTATTTTTTGGAAAGGTCTATAGCTCGTGAAAAGAAGGCAGCGAGAAAGGTACGAGCTCGGACTCGCAGTTCTCGTCTTGGTTCACGGTAACCATGGAGTATTAATTCGAATGTACTCGGACTTGCACAAGTCCGCGGATTTGTACGTTGTGACGTCGACGCCACGTGATACGCATATTTCACAGGTCCGTGGACATCGTTTCCGGAATTTGTCCGCCGTGTGAATACACCATAAGCATCCTAGAAATCCATAAATGATAACGATGCCCTGCCGATTTTTCTATTAAAAAACAATCACAGGTCGAACACAACAAGATCATTTCTGGCGATGGAGGTGCACTGTTCAGGCAGCCAGGACGATATGTGACCAATGCAAATAGTATATTTCGTTGAGATTGCAAAGCTGATATTACGAGAAGTGTATGCGTTTCTAGATGATCAAAGCAAGTAAGAGTAGTCGAAAAATGTTAATGTTTTGACAAGGGTGAACATAATACTGCAATAATCGTCTCAAAAACTAACTGTTTTTTTTTGTTTTTGTTGTCGTTGTTTACGCGGGAGTGATGTGTCGGGTCATCAGCTCTTGAGGGCGCGCTCGCTGGGTTGAATAGTGTAGTCCGAGCTGTATGGAGAACGAGCCGCGCTCATTCGAGATTTCGATCCGGGGTGTCTGTGTGGGAGTTGTATGAAGATATTAGGGGGAAAAGTGAGAGCCAATAGTGTCACTGTGCGGTTCCACCGGTCGGAGGCGCGAGGATCTTTCGCTTGCTATTGGCTGACAGTAGTCCGGGCTTCGGAACATCATCCTTCCATCGCCGGGGATATCCTCGGTGTGTTGCGATCTTTGAGTTTTTTTGTTTTTTTTATAGGTAAATATCCCGAGTGTCTTTATGATTTAGAAATTTCTAGGATGCTTTGAGCCAGCAGAGCGAGTAATCGCAATCTTTAGGCTATCTCAGAAACAAAGTTACTAGATTACCTCAGTTGTGGAGCTCTCGCGGAGGGGGGTACCCCCCTCAGTCAGGTCAGCTCGCCTCCCGTCGTTTGAGGCGCAATCTAGATTTTCATTTCAAAACTCTGTGTTCCATAGACTACGGTGGAACGCTATTTAGATTCGGTGCTTCGAAACGCACGTATTCCATAGAATACACTGCAGTTATCCTAGCAGCTTTCCGGCGAGTCGAATGACGAGAGCGAGCAGTGGGGAAGAAACGGGGGGGGGGGGGGGGGCGGAGAGGTTAATGCTTGTGCAAGTAGCGTCTAGCAGTTCCGTAACTGAGCTAATCTAATAGCGTTGTCAGAGATCTTCTTAGGGTATCTTTAAGGGTGAAGGGTGTATATAATCGTCGTCTTAGCTTAGACTGTGTGGAAGAAGACCTTCCAAGCCTGGAGGCGTACCAGCGCTTGAGTCTCGACTTCGCGTGGTTTAATAAATGAGTTTAATGTCAATAAATGTAAAGCGGCTTGTGGTAACCAAATTCGCCCAAAAAGAATGTTTGCGCAAAATTAAAAAAAAAACTGTTTTTCTTTCTATTCTGAGTGGAACGTTTGTAACAGGCAAGATAATGATAGCCTTTTAAATTTATTTTAACGTTGATTCGTTGCTGAGTCAGGTCCCACAAGCCCCTGCCGGCTTTGACCTGACTCGGTCGGTGCATTTGTGAATAAATCATCATTAATTTTTATTATTATTATTATTATTATCATTATTATTATTATGATTATTATTATAATTATTATTATTATTTTGTTTATTATTATTATTATTATTATTATTCGAGCAAAGTGGCACCCTGAGTGAGCTTGCGTGCACGCGACTGAAGACGCGTCACGATGGTTACTCCTCGTTCCACGTGACGGCTGCTGAGCAGGATATCGAGAAACTGTTTGACCCCCTTCTCTGGCCAGAAGGAAGCCTTTTTAAAGAATTCACTGGCCAGCTTACAGACAGCCGCATCTATGAAGCAGTCAGCCAATCACTGCCCTCCTCCGGAAATTCGGACGAAAATACATAACCTAGATATCTATTACCAGAACGTCCATGGTCTTCGCACAAAGACTAACGATTTTTTTTCTAACGTCGCTTTTACTGCTGATTATATTATTGTTCTCACGGAAACTTGGCTTTTCCCAGATATTTCTTCTTCTGACTTTTTCCCACCAAATTTTACGGAATTTCAACGTGATCGCGAATTCTCTAATAAGAAAGAGACGGGGGGAGGCGTTTTGATGGCAGGTGATGCGTCATTACCGTGCATAAGACGTCCTGACCTGGAGACGTCTCTTGAGTCAGTGTGGATAGAACTGCAAAGTGTCAATGGTGAACGCATTCTGCTTGGCGCATACTACTTGCCGCCCGACAACTCTCCTGATAAATTTAACAAGTGTCTTCTTGCTATTGAAAGTACAACTAGTTCCCTAGACAAATTCAAATTTATTGTTTTTGGTGATTTCAATGTCCCCAATATATGCTGGGAAACAGCCACAGCGTCTTCTAATAATTACTACCTTGCTCAGAAATCTAGGTTCTTACTTAACTTGCGTCATTTACGAATTTAAAGCAACAACAATTGTATTCCCAATTGCCAGGGAAACATGCTTAATTTGTGTTTCTCAGATTTAGATGGTATATGTATAAGTGAGTGTGCCTCAAGTTTAGTTCCACCTGACAGATATCACTCTCCTCTGGAGATCGTGGTAGCTCTTCGAGAGGTCATGAGGCGTTGTTTACAGAGCCATTCTATTGTGAATAGTCCCAATTTTTCCGCTGGAGGTGACCTTGGTTTATATAACAATTTCGCCGATTACGATTGGTCATCGATCATTCGATGCACTGACGTTGATGAACAGGTTCGGGAGTTCACACGCATCGTTCGAGAAGGGATGCACCAGTTTATCCCGTTACGAAGAACCGCAGGTCCTAGGTTTCCCTTTTGGTTCTCGCATGAATTACGCAGATTAATGAATAAGAAGTTGCACGCTCACAGAAAATTTAAAAAGAACAGTATCCCTGGATGGAAATCAAAATTTAGGCGTCTAAAGTCTTCATGCAAGAAAGTTATGAGGCGTGATCGTCAGACGTACGTTAATTCTGTTGAGTTGCATTGAACTCAGAATCCCTTGGAATTTCGGAAATATGTTCGGTCTCGATCAAAGACAAAATGTGGGAGGGAGGTCACACTGCTGAACTCACAGGAAAACTCGACCACAGATGTTTGCGAAATATTTCCCCACCACTTTCAGTCCGTATTTAGGCATCAACCGAACTCTCCCATTAACGCCGCGCCAGTTGCCTCCAGTAATGCAACCTGTATTGCGTTTTTTGATGAGGAGCTATTACATGAGTGTGTAAAGAAGATGAAGATGTCTTTGTCCCCTGGCCATGACGGCAGTTCGTCTCTCCTATTGAAGGCCTATAGTGCAATTTTTATCCATGTTTTGGTACATCTTTTTAACAACTGCTTAAAAACTGAAGTGTTTCCCGTCTTGTGGAAACCGGCACTTGTTGTACCCGTACATAAGTTCGGTTCAAGAACAAACGTCTCAAATTAAGGCCTATATCTCTTCTTTGTACATTTTCAAAACTCTTCAAAACAGCTTTGCACAAAATATTGTCGTTTAAGCTCAAACATTCTCTCATCCCTAGCCAACATGGTTTTATGGCGGGTCGCTCAACCACGACTAACCTCATTTGTGTCATGTTGACTGCTGCTCAGGTCGTCTCTAATAGAGGCCAACTAGATGTAATATAGTTTGACTTAAACAAATCGTTTGATCTTGTAAATCACGACATGTTGCTAGCAAAGCTGTCAAAACTTGATGTCCACAGTTCGTTACTTTTATTGCTCAAAAGTTACTTGCGTGATAGAATGTATTTTGTCAGCTCGAATTGTAATTCGTCTGCTGCTTATCAGGATACGACGGGTGTACCAGGAGGTTCCGTTCTCGGCCCTCTTCTGTTTTCAGTTTTTGTGAATGATGTTTCGGCTGCGATCCGTCACTCCTCTTTTCTACAATATGCAGATGACATTAAGATGTTTATAGAGGTACGAGACGAACGCGACTGTGTTTTGCTACAAAATGATGTATATGCTTTTGAAAACTGGTGCAATCAGAATACCCTAAAACAAAATAGTTCTAAAACTAAAGACACGTCCTACACTAAAAGACACAATATATTATATTCTCTTATGACATTCAGTCAGTTCTGTTGGCACGTGTGAATGAAATGAACGACCTTGGAGTTGTATTTGATAGTACATTACGCTTTTCGAGACATGTTGACCACATTGTGAGCTCAGCTTTACGCACGCTTGGTATTTCGTGCCGCATTACTAAAGTGTTTAATAACCCTAGTACTTTTGTCACAGTGCACAGTGCTTTATGTTGACCACACGTCGAGTATGCCTCTGTGCTATGGAATGGAATCTGCGCGACAAACTCGGCTAGGATTGAACATGTTCAGAATAAGTTTTTATGTATCTACAGACATCGTTTCACGTCCTGCAATGCGTCTACCTCGAACGATGATCCAGCAGTCCCAGTCCAGCATAGCTTGGCATTGCCCACCCTGCGGCGTAGGAGAGAACATTCCAATATCCTATTTCTGTACAAACTTATTCATGGCATCACTGACTGCACATCATTGATCTCAAATCTACGTTTGAAAATTCACGTAAAAACTACACGGCAAAATGCATCCTTCTACAATACTCGCATAACTAATCTTCACAACCCCGTGTCAACAATTGGGAACACCAACAATTCCTCTTTTACAGACACTATTGATATATTTAACAATAACACACCGGATTTCATCAGAGCGCTAAAGGTCCTCACCTAAATTTTGCTTACCATTTTTCGCACTTGAATATGTTGCTCAGAACCAAATTTTATACTCTCGCTTTCCTTTTCTTTCACTATCGTGGTGGTATACCGTAGAGAGTTTATATGACGTATGTGATCTGTTTTAAGTGTTTTATTGTTTACTGTTTGTTTGTTTTGTGTAGTGTTTTTTTTTCATGTTTCCAGAGTGCACCCGTACCCAGACCGCAAGACTGTTCCTGGGCACTTCAATAAAAACATTCATTGATTGATTCATTGATTGATTATTAATATTATTATGATATAAATTTCCCCATTCTGTTTTCGAGTGTACTGCAAAAACAAATTGAAAAAATGACGATTTCAAGACTAGCATTTCTTGTTCATTCTGTACTGTTTCGTTTTATGAAGTCTGCTTTGCTTTTTCTATTTTTGACAACTTTCGCTATCCAACTTGCCGGGTCCTTTCCCACAAGCCTCCCTTGGCTTCGACAAACCCGTATTTGTACAGTGTTATTGAATATATGTGGTAGGAAATTAATATTATTATTACAAGTATTCCCAGGTAGCACCGAGTTCTGAGCCAAAACTTGGCTTTTGTCTGGGAGTTTAGGGCATTGAAAAGCCCGAAGAAGCCAAAGTAGAGCCAAACTTGACCTCCCTTGGCAAACAGTCTGGGTATTTTGGCCCTAATTCGCCAAACAAGTGCCAAACTTAGGCTTCACTGCCTGGTAGTTCGGCTATCATCTGGCATCTTTGGGCCTAAATCGCCTAACAAATGCCAGAGTTAGGCTTACTGACCGGTAGTTCGCCAGATATTCGGCATTTTCGGGCCAAAATCGCCAAAGTAATGCCAAAGTTAGGCTTCACTTTTTGATAGTTCGGCTGTCATCTGGCACCTTAGGGCCAAAATTGCCACAGATGTGCCAGAGTTAGGCTTACTACCTTGTAGTTCGGTTGACATCTGGCATCTTTGGGCCCAAGTCGCCAAACGAGTGCCAAAGTTAGGCTTCGCTTCCCGATAGTTCGGCTGTCATCTGGCAGCTACGGGCCAAAGTTGCCAAACAAGTGCGAAAGTTAGGCTTCGCTTCCCGATAGTTCGGCTGTCATCTGGCACTACGGGCCAAAGTTGCCAAACAAGTGCGAAAGTTAGGCTTCGCTTCCCGATAGTTCGGCTCTCATCTAGCAGCTACGGGCCAAAGTCGCCAAACAAGTGCCAAAGTTAGGCTTCGCTTCCCGATAGTTCGGCTGTCATCTGGCAGCTACGGACCAAAGTTGCCAAACAAGTGCCAGTACTAGGCTTGCTGCCTTGGAGTTCGGCTGATGAGGTATTTGATGTACGCGGGCGGTCTTCATCTTAATTAAATAGAAATCAAATTTTATTCGGCTGGCCACTTTATCCTATTTTGGGTGTCTCTTGATTTCTTCAGTCCAAAGGTTGGCTGAAGGTTTTGACGCGGCTGGACCAGGCTTTGCAAACACAAATTGTGCCGGATGTTGTACTCGCTCGTAGGTACAGACCCCAATATCGGGACGCGCCGAGAGACTGGTTCGACTTTAAGGCGCGTTCACACCGGCGATGCGATCTAGTCGTGCGATAACTTTCATCGCAAAAGCGACCATCGCGGGCAAAAAGCGACGGAATTTGAGCAGTCGCTTGCTGACCCGACTTTTTGCGATGCGATTTAGTCGCGGAGAGGCTGAGCCAATCAACGGCGTTCGGAGCGAGACTTTTTGAGATGCGACTCGCCAACGAAGGCGTTGGACTCGCTCATCGCGCACGCCAGATTGACCATCTAATTACTTTCTTTTGCGATGCGATTTAGTCGCATCGCGCGACTGCTTCCATCCCCTTTGTGAATGCGCCTTTACAGAAAGTGCTGCCATCTAGCTAGCACTGCGTGGGGCTGATGTGCTCCTCAATAGATAGCATTATTAGGCGGCGCACTGAGAAAGCGAGCGTGGCTCTGTGCGTGTCTTGCATTGTGATTGAGCACTGTCAAATCCTAGCAATAACAAAGAGCGGAAACGACCGGGGCTCCGTGGCGCGGCTCCTGCGTCACACTTGGGGAATGAAAATGAAATCCCGGAACTTGTACTATTTTAGTATGTTTGTACTTTTGAAACATTTAGAAAGTGGAGACACAAAAGGGACGATACAGACAGGACAATCTTTCAACTTCAACAACATTTATTCTCGGCTTCAAGCTCAAAGCCCGCCCGCTCCGTGGGAGTACCCGAAAGGAAAATCTTGGGGGAATGAGAGGAAGCCGAGGAAGTGTACGCGATCCCCGTGTCCTGCGGGGCCAGGTACATCGGGCAAACGGGGCGATGCCTCAACGACCGACTCCGAGAACATCAAATGGACACCGAAAGAGCTGCTTCGGATTCTCAGCACCCGATCGTCATTCACGGGAGAAAATGTCCCGGCTGCGCTCCTAATTTCGGCGGCACGACAGCCATGGGAGGCCACTGCGAGCGAGTCGGGAGAGAAATAATAGACCATATGCGAAAAGAAGCGCCATCTAGTGTATTCATGATCAATTACCGGATTTCCTCCATATTGGGGGGTTCCCGTACTGACGGTTTCGCCCGAGAAAAAATAGTCCCGGCAAAGTGGAAGTCGTAGAAGTAAAATATGATCACCTGCTGCAAGTCCAGTACGAACCCTTCACAGGACGTCTTCGAGAAATACCGTTCATTGACCTGGATGGCCCAGTTCACTGCTTGAATGACGAGGCTTGCGACCTCGTTGCTGACAGTTCCTTTTCCAGAATTTTGCGGCCGTCTTTCTTTCCTTCTCTGAACCGAAACAAACCAGCAACCCGTTGAGTGTACAAATAAATTGCCCTAATATCATGAAAACCGAGTTAAATGCAGATGCGCCTCGTCCACAACTGGAAGATCTGATAAACCCCCCAATATGGCGGCTCCTAATAGAATGATGATGATATCTGGCCAGGATTTTGCATATGGCCTATTGAGGCCTATCGGATGGCGACAAGCCCGCAAAACATAAGCACCCCTTCCATTTCGCTCTCAAGAAAGGAGATTATCTTTCTGAGGCCCACAATGGAAGCCGAACGCTGACAGACTACGCAAGGCGACAAGGCCACCGGCAGAAGCGGCCTTTCCTTTCATGCGTTGTTGATACCCCTTTGACCTCGCTTTTTGCAAATCCTCCCCACCTGCTTTTGCGTCTTCATGTGGCTGTCAGCGAGCGCGACATCCGCTTTAAGCAAATCAAAAGGGTGGAGCGAAACGCGTGACCCGGGGTGACCTCTAGGACGCGTACACAAAAACGTTTGGACGAAAATTTGTCACGTGACACTCTCTGTCACGCTGATGGGATCTCTGGGGCGGTTGTTTTCGACGTTTGCCTAGTTATAGAAATAGGCGGGTCACGTAGGTCCGGTTTTCGAAATGCGCTCTTCAGAGTTCTGTGGATTTCGTGCGTTGCAGACCCGGCCGTGTTTTTATCGTAAACGGCCAGAATAGGTCCATGCCAATTTTTCGGTAACAGCCATTTTTTTTCACCGGAGTTCGTGGAATTCTTGTGATGTGTTTGTTGGACACGCTTCGACAAAAACTGCCCTTCGCCAACGACGAGAGGTCAGTTGAATGTGCGCAACCTTCTTTCTCGAGTGTGTTTGTGGGGTCCCTGAGTTGGATTATGCATCTATCAAGGATTACATGATATCGCTCTTTTATTAGTAAGTACACTGTAAGCATGCTTCTGATGGTAGTCCTGCTTTCTTCTCAATCTCCGCGGTTTTTTGTGTGATGACTTTTGCTTGGCATGAGGACAGTGTTAATTCTAGTTTATAATTTGCTTTTTCGTTTTACAGAGAAGTGTGACCTTTGTAAATATATCGAGAATACACTGTGTGTAATGATAGTGGTTTAATAAACTTCTGGGAGCGATCGAAAAAAATTTGTTTGTTCGTATATGTGACTGGATATGCAACAAATGATATGCAACGTACACATACTTGCACGACTTTCGGCCTATACGGACAGAGGCATCGTAGAGTATTCGCACAATATTGCGCGAACGTTAGTCCGGGCAAAACGGCTGTACGGCAATACCTGCCGGATATCAGACGGTGGTGCGAAACAGGACATTTGAGCGATATTGGAGCCTACTTTCGGCCGGTACTGGCACGATACTGCAAAGTACTGCCGTGCTGCTTGGGAACGGAGGTGATGACATCTGGCCATCGTGTTTCCAACGCTTATTTAATTTAATTCTCTTCTGGGGTGCGTGAAAGAGCACTTCTGTGACACACCAGAGATATTCCAAACTTGGGCAGGCCTCTCGGTTTTCTTTGCCACTTTTGGCACTTATTTTTGCACTGCAGTGGGTAGCTAGAGAAGAGCCAAACTTCGGCATCCCCAAATCGCCAAATTAAGATTTACTGCGGCAGTTATGGCTCAAGTCTGGCACTTACTTTGGCAGAACTGTGGCGCACCAGAGAAAAGCCAAACTTGGCATGTCCGAAATACCCAAATTAGGCGTTGCTTTGGCAGTTATGGCTCAAGTCTGGCACTTAGTTTGGCACAACTGTGGTGGACCAGAGAAAAGCCAAACTCGGCGTGGCCGAAATACCCAAATTAGGCGTTGCTTTGGTAGTTATGGCTCAAGTCCGGCACTTACTTTGGCACAACTGTGGCGGACCAGAGAAAGGCCAAACTTGGTGTGGCCAAAATACCCGAATTAAGCGTTGCTTTGACAGTTAGGGTTCAAGTCTGGCACTTATTTTGGCAGAACTGTGGCGGACCAGAGAAAGGCCAAACTTGCCATGTCCGAAATACCCAAATTAGGCGTTGCTTTGGCAGTTATGGCTCATGTCTGGCACTAACTTTGGCACAACTGTGGCGGACCAGAGAAAAGCCAAACTTGGTGTCGCCGAAATACCCAAATTAGGCGTTGCTCTGGCAGTTATGGTTCAAGTCTGGCACTTACTTTGGCAGAACTGTGGCGGACCAGAGAAAGGCCAAACTTGGCATGTTCGAAATACCCAGATTCGGCGTTGCTTTGGCAGTTATGGCTCAAGTATGGCACCAACTTTGGCGCTCCTCTGGCGTACCAGAGAAGAGCCAAACTTTGGCATGCCCTAGGATAGCCCAACTAAGGCTATAGTTAGGCACCGTACTTTGGCACTGATGATTGCCATGGTGCAAAAACCTAACTGCGCCAAAGTTGGGCCCATATGTTTGCCAAACCTTTGCCCAAGTTGGGCATTCCTCTGGCGTGCTACCTGGGTTATTATAATTAATAATATTATTAACTGCAGACTACCGCATCTCAGGTAGTCTGCAACAGAGGTCAGCTAGAGATGGTCTACTTTGACATAAGCAAGGCGTTTGACGTTGTAAATCATACGATCCTTTTTTAAAGCTTTCCGCCTACGGGGTTTGTGGCACAGTATACGACTGGTTTGAAAGCTATATGTCAAACAGGAAAGCGTACGTTCCAGTCAACAATATGAACTCTTCAATGTACGGTGCAGGTTCTGGCGTTCCTCAGGAATCCGTCCTATGACCGCTCCTGCTCACAATTTTCGTAAAACGCCTCTGATGCTATTACTAAATCTTTGTTCCTGCATTACGCTGATGACATTAAAATATACAAAGAAATAGTTACCTTAGATGATTGCGCCAGGCTTTAGGAAGATGCATTTTTTTTCTTAAGGTGGTGCTCAGCCAATAATCTTCTCTTAAACCGTGCTAAAACAAATGTTAGGAAATTTACTCGGAATGCACTGAATACATTTTTGGCATACAGTATTTATGGTGAACCCCGTTCCCGGGTATGAGCAATGAAAGATTTGAGAATTATGTTCGATCCTAGCCTGCGATTCTCTAGTCACGTAACTGGGCTCGTTAACTCGTCTTTGCGCACGCTGGGTGTTGCCTCTCGCTTAACGAAGGACTTCAAGCGTCCTTCTGCCTTTCTCACGTTGTACCGCTCGTTATGAATGCCCCAGTTAGAATATGCCTCAGTTGTGTGCCAACGGAAGCTCTAAAACCAATTCACTCTCATTGGAAATCGAACGAGTTCAGAAAAAGTTTATTTCCATGTTTAAACATCGCTACCTTATGAAGGATGTTCATTATTCAACCTTTGAGGCAACGTTAGAGCGTGTTGACTTGCTGAGCCTGCACCGGCGTCGGCAGAAGGCGGATGTATTGTTTTTCTTTAAAACGTTGCATGGTTCAATTAATTGACCAAGCCTTTTGTCTGAAGTGTGCCTTAGGGTTCCACGCGTATCTACTCAGAATCAATCATCCTTTTATATTTCCAAAAATTTAGTCTTTTAAGCCCAATTATTAGACTGACTGAGTGTTATAACCACTGCTCTGAGAAGCTCGATATTTTTAACTCGTGCTACAGGGCATTTGTTACTTCTATTGAGGACCTGTCCGGCGGGTGAATAATGGTTTTGGTTCACTTTAAGATTGATTTCGGAGAGAACATACATTGTTGGGTGTGTGCTTGTTCTACTGCTTCGTATATTGTTCGTTGTGAGTGCCTCTATAACTTGTTTTTACATTACTGCGATTTCTCATTATTGTACACAAGCTCTGGAAAATGTATCTGGTTATCATTCAGCTCAGTGTATGTCGTGTATGACAATATGCAGTTTCTGTATAGTTCAATGCTCTTCTGTATTTGTGTGTTTTATGTATTCATTTTCATCAAGTGTGCCAGTATTAAAACCATAAGGATGCTCCTGAAGACGATAATAAACATTGATGGATTGATTGAATATTGTTATTATTATTATTATTAATAAAATCTATTTTGAAGGTGCCACAGAAGGATCCTCGTCCAGCAGTATGAAAAGTGAATGCACAGCGGGTGGCCAAACATGCGATCTCCGACAGGTAGAAAACATGTCAGTTTTCGCCTTGGCCGCTTCAATAAAAAATAGCTTTAAAGCAAAACAAATTCGCCAAGCTTGCTGCATGCTCTGTCGTTTATTCAAAAAATTACTTTAGAACACTTTTTTTTAAATTAAAAAATTGAACTTTATACCCGTGCCATGCATTGAGATCACAAAATATTATTCTACTAAAATTTTCTTAGGACGATAAAAAAAAAAACTATAAATATTGCCTTTGGAAAGCCTTATGCAGGCTACAAGGGCACTTGAGCCAAACAAGTTATTATCGATACGCAGATAATCCTAACTCGGAATTTCGCACTTTTCTAACTGCCCCTTCTTCACGCACTCTAAGCCTAATGGCTCTTTTTAAGACTTCTTATCTTTGTTTCATCTTTGCGTAAATGAAAACTTACATACACTCTGGGAAAGTGCAGTGCTCCCTTAATTTAACGCCGACACGAGGCGGTTCAATTTAACACTTTGTGTGCTATTCATGGGCCTACTGGGCGAACTGCGTGGTGAAGTCTTGACTCCCCGATCAAAACACAGCCTGTTGAGTTATCTATTTAACGTCCCCGAAAAAAGCAAACATTTTTCTGAGCAATGTCGGCGTGTATATGCAGTATGTTGGGGAGAATGTTGGGCTAAATCTTCGAAAGATCGAAGTTAGTTTTATGCAGCACTGCTTGCGAGAGCCGGCTTTCCCACGCCGCCATATATCTCTCCCTGTGAAGCTTCTAATATTGAATTGACGCGACCGAGATTTCTTCCACATAGAGGAACAGACATCAATGCGCTTCGAGATCAAATGCGCCACATCAAGGATGCTTGCTGATTCCCGTACTCCGCCAAGTGGCGAGGATTGCCCCATCGTTCCGGCAACAAAAGAAGATGGCTTCGAACGACAAGTTCGATGGCGTATGCAAAAACCATGTGGGAAGCTTATAGTCGTCGCCTTCTTACACCAACAGCGTCAAAGTTGACGGTGTTATATTGCGCTTCTTGTGTAGCCACACGACGAAGATATTCTCCAGGTAGAGGAGTATACGTCACCATGTTTTGAGGTTATGAGGCTCATGTCATGGGCGCTTGCTAATCCCCACCCTCTGCAGGGAGCCGAGGACAAACTGTTCCTGTCGCACAGATTGTCCCATCGCCCCGTCGAGAAAGAGAAATGGCGTCGAACGATGAGTTCGATAAGTTTTTGTGTGTGTGTGTGTGTGTGTTCGTGAAAAAGCATGGTGGATGCTTGAAGTCGTTGCATCCTTCAAACAACAGCGTCAAAATTGACAACCCGACGATGCTCCTATTCTTGTCGATGAAACATAAATTATTCTCCATATCAGATTGTCAACTTTCGCGCTGTTGGGGCAAGAAGGAGTCAACTTCAAACTTAAACCATGCTTTTTATACACGAGAGCGAACTTGTCGTTCAACGCCATAATGTTTTCTCATCGGAACCGTACGACAATTCCCAGCTCTCGGTGGAGTGACTTAGGGGATTAGCAAGCATTCGCGACGTTTCGCACGTGACCTCAAAACGCTATGATATATCTGCTCCTTTATGTGTAGAAAACCTTCTTTTTTAGAATACACCGTAACTTGTGGGTAGATATTTACGCAGTAAACAGTTTAACAAAAATGGTCAACGTGCAGGCGAGCTGGGGCGGATTGATCATGATGTTTAAACTCTGAGACTAGGAAGGCAACTTGAAAATAAACGAGAAGAGCACAGAATAAAGGTTTCATACAATTTTCCTAAGAGGTGCCTGGTGGTTCCGACGTAGCCGAAAGATTTAGCACGCTGATACGATCGCTCATCCAGACCGAAATGGGCAATAACGTGGTTCGAGTCGATGATTTCTAGGTTCTGCGGCGCAAGTTTTCACTCCGCTTTATTCTCCTGACGTGTTTAGGTTTGTATTCAAGTCTGCGAATTAACAATTGTCTCGCTCAGCAATTGATAGAATCATGGCCGGGCTGGAGTGAACAGGGTGGATATCTTACGACCTTTGCACGGGGAGTAGTTGCTTCCTGCAGCGGCAGCTCGAAGGGGTCGGTGTAACCCTACCCTTCCTAACGTGTTTTAATTCCCCCTTAGGGGCACCTCCTAACCCACCATGTTGTCACATTTGCTCCGGGGTTGAGTTGGAAAAGTTTCTAGAGTAATTAGACCTACAAATCATGAGGCCTCCTGATTGCAGGGACGTATGTGGAACACCCCCTTCTCTTCGTCTCCTCATGAAACGAGCTTCTATGAACAAGCATTTTATTATCGTAAGCCGAATCACCTTTTAACTGGCTCACTACAGTTTTTTTTTTTTTTTTTAAATAAGAATAATAGCACACACCTTCAATCGCAGTGGTCGGTGAATAGTTCAGGATGACTCAGGTGGTGCTAGGCAAGGTAATGTGATCGCACCCCCACACGGCTAAAGGAGTTCGATTGCTCCTAGGCGAAATTGAAGGCGCAAGAAAATCCGCTCTCTAGCCCGGTCATAGACGAACATCGCAGGGCATCACTGAGCGTCTTGCTACACTGGCGGGTGTGGCTGGCCTCGGCGGCTCACGTCGATCAGCTGGCTCTGGTCCGCTTAGCAGAGGAGCCGCTCTAGCGTCTTTATTTGATCCAAGATAAAGTAATTTCTCTCTTTCCCTCTCTTTTTCTTGCCTTCATTTTATCACGCAACACTGATTCCAGGCACTTGCAAGAACGAAAGAGAAGCGCGAGGAAACTTCACGACTTGTGATCCTGGGCTGGCTGGCTAGAACGGCGTCTCAGCTGAGACTGGGTGAAAAAGAGCACTGTAAAGGATAGGCCCTGCGAGCGTCTTGAGACGAGGCATGAGTCCCGCTCAGCTCGTGCACGCGCTGACTATGGCAGAGTGTTCTTTTTCCAAGTCTCAGCTGAGACGCTGCTTCTAGCAAGTCGGCTTTGACTGCTTATCATTAGTTGAAAAGGACAAGAGTCATGGTTGGTGCAAAGCGCACAGTAGACGCTTGGAATGTTCGTAGTATTAAACCAAAACCCCTAAAATTGATCCTCTTACCTTACTCTTCTTTCGATAAATTAAATGTAACTTAATTAAGAAAGACGACCTAGGAAGCGTTGCGCCCATGTGCAACGCTTTCGATAGCACACTTCGAGGGAAAGGGGTTTATTAGACCTTTATCCAGGGCGTGAGATCTGACCCAAGAAAGGCTTTGGACATAACACCCTCCGTGAGTTGTCTACGAGTAGGGTAACTTTGAAAGCTCAAGGGTCCCTGCACGATGCCAGACAGAACCAAACGGGTGCAGTTGGAAAGCTGGAACCTTAAAAAATGTATGTTTGTTTATCTTGGAGCGAGAGAAACAATTCCACCTCGTCGTCGTTATCATAGGTAATTCAAAGTTTGGACCTTTTGTGGTATCGGAACATGGCGGGCAGCATTGAATAGCATATAGCGAATTCGGGTGGTCATTTCCCGGCAAAATATTTTGCCATATCTCCGGCAAGGGCGTTCGCGTGGTCAAAGGCTGGCGAGTGCGCGCCGTTCGGGTGGCGCTTCTCAGGCGGGTTCCGGCAATTTACCGGCACAATTTTCGCCCGAGCTTCAAGAGGTCGGGCAGCTTGTCTGCCAGACTGTATCCGGTGTCGTCATATCCGAATCGAGAAAGGGAACCAAACGAAACAATGCTCGCCGATAGCGGGTTCGAGTAGAAAACGAAGCCATTGAGACAGACACCCCTCTGTGGTTCGAGAAAAGACAGCAATAACAACGGAGATAAAGATAAAATATTTTAAAGGGAGCTTGCGTAAGATCAGTTAGCTATGGGGCACAGCGTGTTATTATACCGCTGTAAAAAAAAATGTATTAATAGTGCTGCAGCTCGAGACTTGAACGCGCCTTACTATTTTAAAGACTGGGCCAAATGAAAATGCTGAGGATTCCAGAAAAAAAGGTAATAACAAGAAAATTAAATATAAACAGCGACGCTGGTGAGCTTTCTGGGAGTTTGTAAGATGGCAACAGTTCATCGGGAATCTAAACAAAATATATTAAAATTTCTTTACCCACATCTCAGAGTCCGAATATATGTTGCTGATGCCAGCAGCGTGCGTATTGTATCATAAAATAATCGAGGAAGAAGCTAACAAAGTTCACGCGCGACCCAGGCAAACGAAAACGCCAGTTGCCGGCGCTTTGTGTTCGGGTGGAGAGGGTCACGTGGTGCGCCGCTGGCGCGGTTTTGGTTGCCTCTGCCGCCGGCGTGGGCTCGCCGGTGATTGACCACCCGAATTCGCCATTATTTATAGACGTTTGCAAGCATGACGTCCCGGTTGGTGCCCCATCCGTGCAAGCACGTGCAGCATGCACGTGAAGATAGCCTTGGCAGGCCTGGAATTCCACGTGCTTGCTCACACGAGGAAGAGCATGGCGGCCGCCAGATGCCCTGTTTGCAATCGTCTATAGACCTTTTTCGCATAACCTCAAACCAGCCAGTAACTGACGTACCCTCGACCTGGTGCATTTTTGGATTGCCCGCTGACACAGGGTATGCAACCGCCAAGGATATGGGCGAAAAGGCTTAAAAACGGACGTCGTGCATGAGTTAGTTCCGAGTGCTCCTTTTTACCGTGCTGCAATTTCCGAAAATCTACGGTTGTCTGGCTACCACTGCGTGGTCGTCGGATGGATAAATAATTTTAAAAAGAATAAGAGCAATAGCAGAAAGTGTGCCATGAGCACAAGAAGCTGCAGCGCCAGTGTGGCTGCAATGTTATCGAGCTTCGCATTTTCCCCAAGAATCCTTATTTACGAAGTCAGTCGATTGCGAACTTGAATCGCGAGAGATTCGTATCACACTCAACGTCACGTTTAAGCTCACGACCACTTTGTTTACGACAAGAGGACCGATTTTAATTCCCGGTGCAGGTGGTTCAATTAGGCTATCACTGCAAGCCCCATGGTATGTGAAATTTATAAAAAAAAGTCTACATGCCACCACTCAAGATGGAGCTATCAAATGCCGAGAGCTTACCTGCATAGACTACATTAAACGGCTAATATATTCTTTCGTTGTGGAAACTCAATCAAAACACCCCACCGTCTTCGTCGTCGTTCTCTCGAGGAGGCAAGGTGATGGCCTGTGAGTAGCCAGCTGGATTCAACCGGACAAGCTCCAACCAAGTTATTGCAGCCCACCATAGCCAAGTCTAGCCAAGTTCCCCCCATACCCACACCGTTGCCTACCGAGATAGCTGTGCTGCCAGAACTAGCCGGTATTTCTTTTTCTAAGCCGCTAGACGGCGTCGTCGGCGCCGCAATTCTCAAGATGGCGGCGCCGTTAAAGAAAAGGTCTATAGGCACTAGGTGTTTTCGAGAACCTTCTCGTGCCCTCTGTGACACGCTTCTCGCTTCTTCTTTTTTTTTTTCGCAAGACTAATTGTGATCTATTGCAAGAATGACGAAGAAGTGCGAGGACATATTTGACACAAACAACCTCTGTGCCAGGGGCGGAATCCAAGCCACTTTTCCTGAACTTCTCAACCTCGAATTTCAGCCACCTTTAAAAAATATGGCGCAAGTGCGCGTCGTCTGCTACAATGTAAATCCTTTTTGACATTTAGGACAATTAGACCGATTTTAAAAAATTACATTAATAGAAAGTGACTTTATTTAGAACGAGAAAATGCCTAATTAAAAAATTGTTGTTCAAATGGCTGTCCTTTTCTCTGAAACTATTTTTTTTTGCGTACAAAGTCGAGCTTCAAAATAGTATCATAATTTAAATTTAGTTTAAGAAAATCTGAATTTGAATACTACCAAACCAGCCCTACAGGGTAACGGCCTTGTACCTCTAATATGCAATAAAAAAATTAGATTAGATGCTAAAATGCTATCTGAGAAAATCAAGAACGTTTGAAGGGCATTCTTTAAAAAATTTATCATAAAGTGTTTTTTTACGAAAAAACTGTGGTTGTTACGAAAAACTATTACAAAAAAAAAATGTTTATTAGAAAAAAACTTCTATTTTGTTTTGTAGTGAGGTTCTATGTTTACCAGGAGCATGCCCTTGAATGTCGTTGCTGCGGTATGATGAGAAACTAAGTTACGACTCTTCAAAATCATATAAAAATCAGTTTTTTTAATAAATATTAAAGATATGAGTGTGCTAATTAGAAGAAAAAAAAAACGTAGACACAGATCCAGACCAGAGCCTTTTATACTGGGAGAGTTCGGCGGGTGGGAGTGGCTTACGGCCCGCTAGGTCTAGCGGACTCAGCGGGCGCCGCTTCCGCCATGATGTGCCTCCCGGCGAGTGGGTCCCCATTGACATGCGATGTATACGCGTGTAGGTTTTGCCGTTCGTGCTTTTGTTGGAAGGAGAAAGTCTAAAGACAAGCATTTTGTGACGTTAATCATACGTTAATTATAACTTACCTCGCACAATCGAGAACTCGAAATCGGCTTCCAGTCAGCCCTTTTTGGTTTGGTCTCCCAGATCTTGTGCCTTGCGCGGGTTTCTTTTCCTTGCGGGAACCGGTAAATCCTGAACCCCTTTTTCGCGTTGTTCGAGCACCCAACGGCACTGCAGCCCCCCATTTCGTTTTCTTCTAACGTCTGGCAGAGCGCAGAACGATCATTTTCATCGTCGTCTCTCGCTCCACGCTAGACGGCAAGGCACATCATGGCGGACAACGAAACTCGGAGTGCGATGCGCACAGTTGCCAGACTGTTTGATCAGTGCTGCCAGACTGGCGGCTGGATCAAAGAACCGCCGAACTCTCATCCAGACGAGCCCTTCATTCATTCAACAAAAAAATAAGAACGCGTCTCGGATGCATTACAAATATTGAAACTTGGATTGCGTAGAGATATCTTTTCGAAAATATCAAAACTTTCACTTTTTTTTTATTGTGCGGTAAGTTTTGACAAGACCGCAACAAATCACTAATGATGAATTGGTCATTTGTTTGCAAAATGAACGAAATACGTGGCTCGAGCACAGACGCGACACTTGCACCGTAAATGGGAGCGTTAGCACAGCTGCCGCCGAGGTTATGGTTCGGTTCACGCGACCGACCCGAAAAGAATACCCTGTTGCAATTATCACTTTTTTGTTGGCTCAATTTTTAAACTTAAGTTATAAAAAACAATTGTCGATTTCTTGTACTGATCAATTTCGTATTACCTAGAATAAGTACTTGGTTTGCGGTCGCTGTGCATCGTTATGGCTGTCAACGTAGACGACCCATATGTCGACGTCGAAATTTTATATAACCTGACGGTAGTTAAAGTCAGAAATGACGGCTAGGTTTAGCTAAAACCTTTAAAATTAAAGTAAAAATAAGAAGTCAAAAACATTGGTCGTGATAACTGTTATTGAGTCAAATCGATTAAAGGATAAGCGTCACGGTAGTTTGGAGTAAAAGGTCAAAGGTGTTTTGCGACGATGAACATTTATTTTGCCATTACTTTTTTACCTTCGCGGAAGAGAAGGGCACCAAAGTATCTAAATTAAAATGTAGGCGGTCAGGTATTCTTCGGCGCGCAGTGCGTGACGGAAGACATGAAACAACATGTTATGGACATGCCCATCTGTCACAATGTACTGCTCGAAACTGCCACTTACATAAAATGTAAAAACTGTTGAGTTGCCTACATGAGAATGTCACGGATTGGAAATGGTAAACGATTCTAAAACCAAAAATAAACGTTTGA
Source organism: Ixodes persulcatus (assembly GCA_013358835.2). NCBI lineage: Eukaryota > Metazoa > Arthropoda > Arachnida > Ixodida > Ixodidae > Ixodes > Ixodes persulcatus. The sequence goes on along the minus strand of JABSTQ010010593.1, from coordinate 53,932 downwards.
TAAGGCGCACTTCTGCCTACAAACTTAAAGCAAAAAGTGTCAGCGTCTTGCGTCGGCGACAGAAAGGCGACTGATTCGAAGCAGCGCGTTATCTTTGTTTTTATACACATGGCACGTTCAAGAATGTTGCGAAGAATGGGCTTCAGCGTTCCAGGAGAGTGCATATCAGCAATACACACCTACCGGGGTTCGAACTCTGTTCCTTCGCGTGGCAGCCGCGTAGATGGCCAACTTTACCACGCACACTCCAATAGCAGGCAACGAAAACGGTTGTGGAACAAGAAGCTATCGATTTTCTCTCATCAGCTGGCCTTGCATTACGCCTGTAATCCACAGTGCCCGTGTCATCTATGTTCATAGTTGACTCTCCTTTTTGCAAGTGAGCTCGCTGGCTCTCGAAAACGTAACAGGAATGCTAATAAATTCACGTTACTGAGAAGTTCAGTACGTGATTTTTGAGGGGCATGCCGTTGAAACACAATACACGCGAAATAATATAAGGAAGGATTTCTGCAGCCACTGACGCTGCGGACTGACGTCCCGGTCTTGGCCACGCGCGACGCTGTATGCTCCTGTTGTCTATAACTGCTCAGCTGTTCAAGGGCTAGGATCCTCCGCTCTTAATTCTCGAGGTACATCGTCCAGCCGTCAGGGACTCGCCGGCCTCGGCTTTGCTTCCCTCCAATAAAACAGCGAATTACGTAAAACCTTCCACTCAACTCACATGTCATGTGATAACGTGGTTTTTATGCAAGAATAATTGTTTTTTAATACTATTCATAAAAACAAGCTCTATGTCCTTTAATTATATTATTAAACCTTGAATTGCTCAGCTGTAACAACGATATCTTTTACACGAACACTTCGTGTGACACCGCTTACGGTCATGCAGGTTTCAAAATAGGGAGTGTTCTTCAAGTTTGCGAAGATACAGGTATTTACATTCACAGAACGCACAGATGGGGGCTTTAAAGCTGGAGAAGTCGTTTTTGCCTAGTCTTGATTAAAACAAGGACTTACTGCCTCGTCTTTATTGATGCCTGATATCTTTCAACGGCACAGCGCGCTGCAGGGTTCACAGCAATTCTGGAAATAACCATAGAAATACAAAAAAAAACAATAGGCCACCGAGAGCCGAAGTCTTTACTGACTCTCAAGAGGCACTCAGAGGGTCTCGAACTGTGAAAATAGATCTAAGCGATCACCAAAGAGCTACGTCTCAAGCGCGTCGTGCTTACATAGGAGTCGATTACGGGACACGCAGAAATTCCAGGGAACCAGTGGGGTCACCCAGCCGCAGCAGAGGCATCAAGTGGCAACAACTCAACGACAGCCCCATCCCTTTGGGAATTCAAGTTAGGAGTAGAAGAAGCCAAAAAAAAGACCAAACTAGCCGGACAAGCGAGAAAAGCCTGCCTAGGTGACTCTCAATGACGCAGAAATATCCGCTACCAATGGGCCAACAAATGATTGGAAACGATCGATTTCGCTGAATTAGAAGACGGCAGTAACACCGGTCAAACTGACAGTCTTTGTGCTACTGGCAGAAGAGCCATCAATTTGCAAGATGTGCAGAGACGATAAGGCGGAAGGAAGTTTGTGCACTCCCTATGGGAAATCAAAGTCCATGAAAGAACATACCGCGAAACGGCGTGGGAGCAACTTCCAGTCAACAATAAACTGACGACACTATAGGTCTGAACTCTGAACTTACCCCAGAAGCTAAGACGAAGACGCAGTGGTAATCCTAGACTACCTGCCGGAGTTCATCAGGAAGTCTGGGATTCAGGAATGCATCTAATAGCGCCATAGTCATCCACACTCTATATGCCAACGCGGAGTTTACAAAAAAGTCCGCGCTTGACCCTCACCAGGTGTGGCCATTGCGTGTGCGCGGAAACCAGATTCACGTGAGGTGAAGCGCCTATGCACGCGCCGTGCCGACAGCAGCGCCCCCTCAGCGTCGTGACATCATAGCAGCGTGTTGGTGTATACTCCATCTTACAATGTTGTGCCATTAAAACAGAAGCACGAGCGTGAACCTAGCTCAGCAAAATGATTTCATTTGTACAACTACTCGTGAATAGGAAACACTTTCTAAAGCCACGCACTCGTGTCTATGGTTTAGTCTGCACTGCAGATATTTCTGATTTGGAGAATAGTGACTAGTCCCCACCACAGCACGCTACAATCTGAAATACGCCCATCCACTCGTCTTAGGGCATATAACCAAGAAGAGCATTCCTTTCATGCAAAATACGTGTTGTCAATCAATAAATCGTTCCTCCGCCGCAATAAGAAAACGATAAAATTTTGTCGAAATGTCTAAAATAGATAATTTAACTGACCACAAGCAACATTACCGGTCACTACATTTTGTGATTTTGGGTGTCGGTTCCTGCACGACGAGCGTGACCGAATCCGAGTCTACGCCGAGCACTGCGGGAGCACTGATTGGCAGCCTAGTCTAGGGTGCCTACATATCTGACTGTCTCAAGATGAAAAAAATCTATTGTTGATCTGAATGTGCCAGCGCGTCACGCTCTGGCGCACTCGGTGCGTGACTTGGGCGGTAAATTGGCGTCTGTGCATTAGCCAAAGCTACGCGGTCGAGCTGAGTGATACCGAATTGCTCGCACTTCAAAATGCATAGAAAACGATTGGGCGGGAAAATGGCTGAGATGTCACCACTCAAGCAAAGGCGCGCGTGTGTATGAAGACAGTCTAGCCCAGTCGTTCTGAATACGAAATGAAAATCCACGACCAAAATGTGGCACCTACAGGTAATGTGTGTAGCTGCTACGAAATGTGCATATTATTGTAAGGAGTCTACTTTCGAGCTGACAAATTGTAAGAGAAAAGCTACAATAAACTCACTTCCGTCGTCGTCGTAGATGTCGTCGTCGTTTAGGTAAATTCTTACTATTTATCAGCGACACGTGGCACGTCTCGATGTGAAGAAGAAGCACCATGGCGGTCTCTGGGACCTGCCAGGTGTTGCTTCTCTTGGTTAAACTGACCGCCGTTGCTTCCCAGGAGAGACCCATCGGTCACGTCACTAAGGCCGGAGGACTGGAAATTACCTTTCGAAACCTTGTGCCCGTCCGAACCCTTGACGGCGACATCGCTTGGATTGAGGCGCGCTTTTTGAACGAGACACACGACCGGAACTACCAGCACCGAAGGAAGCCCGACTTTGCCAGCGTCGACAAAATGTCTGTCTTGCTGCCCGTGCTCACGTTCCTCGTTCCTTTTTCCGTCTGGATGTTCTGCATGGTTGTCTGCCTGAACCGTTCCCAGCAGAGGCACATCTACTACTGAACCGTTCTGCGTGACTATCTTCCTGAACAGCTACCAGCAGGTATACATCTACTGAGACGTTCTGCGTCACCGTCTGCTTGAACCGTTTCCAGCAAAGGCACATCTATAACCGAAGCGTTCTGTGTGATTGTCTGCGTCTACTGCAGTCCACAGAGGCACATCTACTACTGTGCCGTTTTACGTAATTGTCTGCCTCAACTACTCCCAGCAGAAACACACTTACTTCTGAGCCATTCTGCATGACTGTTTACCTGAACCGCTCATAGCAGAGGCAAATATATTTCTGAGCTGTTCTGCGTGAATATCTGCCTGAACGTCTCCCAGCAGAGCCGCAAGTACTACTGAACCGTTTTGCGTCATTGCTTCTCTGAATTGCTCCCAGCAAAGGTACATCTACTGCTGAGCTGTTCTGCAGGATTGTCTGCCTTAGCCGCTCAGAGCAGAGGCACATCTACTTTTGAGTCTTTCAGCACGATTTGATTTCTGAACGGCTCCCAGCAGAGGCCCATGCATCTACCACTAAGCAGTTCTGTATGATTGTCTGCTAGAACCGCTCCAAGAAGAGGCACACCTACTACAGATCTAGCCAAAGAGTCGGATCGTGGTATGTCCGGCTCCTTGTCTTCTTGTCTGAAAAAGCCGCCCACGAATCTACGAAGCGGCCAATGCAAGTGATATATTTATATGCCCACCGATTTCAGATTGCCTTATCAGTGATGCAGTAAAAATGTGCAAATACTACCACAAAAGCAAAGAAAAATCAGATTTGTTTTAGTTCAACAAAAACACACCCGAAATACAAGACTTGCGCCTGACGTCATTGCATCACGCTGGTGGTAATTTATACTTGTTGATACCTCAAAAGAAAAAAATTCGTGGACCCAAATGAATGCTGCGGAAGAAAAGCGCTTCATAGCAAGGTCATGAAAATGAACGGTAATATAACGTCAGTTGAAGCCATCTATGGAAAGGGGGGGGGGGGGGGGGTGTAAGACCTCAATTCGGGGAGAGTCGAATGTCCAAATTGAAGTGAATGCCTCTCCACAAACGTATTCACTGGTGACCATAGATGAGTCTGGGCTTGTGGTGACGGGGAGCTTCCGCAGTGCATGGACAACGTCCATTAAATGCCACAAAAAAGTCCGGTCTTGGCAGCATGTGTATGAGAGCTCGTTTTGAGTATGCGAAGGGAACAGCACTCTCAAATATGGTATCCTTTGAACATTGTTGGCAAGTGCTTTAAGTACATTGTACTTAAAGTGCTACTTTAAAGAGGTTGTGGAAACTCATAATTTACTTGGACTTCATTCCTTAAGTATGTACTCGTCCTTTTCTTGCAGTATTTTGCTTTCTGATTCTTTCCGAGGAAAGTTCAACTTCCGTCTCCAAAGCCCATTCCCCAAATTGGTCTCGGTAAATTTGATATAACAAAATGATGAATACTCTACAAATAATTTTCTAATAAAGCTGTAGATAGCTTGCATGGGACGTCATTCGCGGTCATGTCAGTATTTTATACGCCTCGAGTGTTCGGTTTGCCGCGTCAGTTTCACACTGTAAAAGTTGTAGTTGAAAGAAACCAGTAAACTAAAAATAAACGTCAGTACCCAGAAATGGCGACACTTTCAAGCTGTATGTATTGGGTTGAATAGTTTGTCAGCGAGAGTAAAGACCGGTTCACACATACAGCGGAGCGCTCAGTTAGCGCTTCATGAACGCTGGAAGCAGCGCTCACATTGCACCCACTTGCGCTTGACGTAGCGCTTGGTTAGCGCTTCAGAAGCGTTCCAATAGGCGCTCAGTTAGCGCTTCAGAAGCGCTTCAGCAGGCGCTCGGTTAGCGCTTCAGCAGCGCAGCCTGGTTCACACAGTTGCGTTTGACTGCGTTTGACTGCGTTGCGGCAGCGAGAAACCAGGACATCCCTGCTGCTTATATCGCGTGCCAAGATGATTCCTTGAATTCGATTCCACGCTTCATACGAAGCACAGATGTGCCGGTGACTCGCTTTCGGTACTCGATGCAACGCAGTCAAACACACTCAAACGCAAGTGTCTGAACCGGCCTTAAGTGCCGTGCTTGCTACTGCGGAACAGCACGTGCACGGTGATTCCGCTGTTGCTTTTCCTTTGGCATTGAAAAAAGAGGAAGCAAAAGAGCCGCTCTCCAAGCAAAGGGTCGGGCAGACGATCCAGAGTCATGGAGCGACTAATTGATTGGGTATGACCTCATCACTTTCTATTCGATATGCGTGACCCTGGTTTCAAAGACACGCGGTTAAAAATAATCACCTTCTAAAGAGCTATGTGTCTCGGTCCCTCAGCCTGGGAACAAGGTTCGCCGAATACCTGTCAGTATCTCTGTGGCGAAAGATTTCGCGCACCCAGAAGGCTCTTCTGGGCGTTAAGTCGTCTACACACAAATGCACTAATTGCGTATGTATGAGAACGTTTGTCGCGTTTCCATTTCAGCGCCCCAGATGTTCGCCATGGTACTGTCGACGCACACCCGACGAGAGGAAGCCGAACCGTAGTGCACGCACTAATCCGCAGCAATAACCGCCGTACAAGAAGCGCTAAAAAGGCGCTACAAAAGCGCTAATCGCGCGCTATATTTCAACTAAAGGGGGGATCGGTGGCCGAGTGGTCTAGCGCACACCAGCTCGGAGCACGTGGAGCGAAAGCTCGCGCTGCAGAACCCAGGATTAGCGCTCCGCTGTATGTGTGAACAGGCCTTAAAACAACTACAGTTTGGCCAGTTGACTTTATCCATTATTCGGCGTCATTTCTAAAAAAAATCTGATGTATCCCCGATTACCCCTGGCGCAATGCTTACCTCTTAAAAATCACTATTAGCGGCGAGATGTTTTGGTGGTGCCCTCCTATGGTTTTTTCTCGTGACGTCATTACCTTACGAACAACAAGTTCGACGGTGTTTATAATCAGTATGTTGGAAGCTTAAGAACATTGCACTCTGAAACCAACACTGCCAACACCGTCAAAATTAAATATCTTACATTACTCTTATTTCTGTCAATGAGAAAACCTTTGCTGACGTCATAGTCAGCGTTCGGCCAATCGTGGAAGGCCGACCACAGCGACGCTTTTGGTCGCGCACGCCGCCAATAGGGGAATGAAAGGCCATTTCGAAAGCTTGTTGAAAGGTAGTGTTAAAAATGGCGTGTACTTTATTTTGAAATTGCATTCAACATAAAGAACTTTACTTCAAGTACATCACACTCGGTGTACTTAGTACGGCACTTGAAGTATCTAACCCCTCATTTACTTTGTACGTTACTTCGAGCACTTTAGATGCCCTTCACCTAAGGTTACGCAGTATTGCGATAAAATGTATCGCGATAGTATTTTAGACATCCTTTTAGTCTTTATATTTCAATCATATTTCAATCAGTATTTGTATTTGGGTATGGGAATACTTTTTTGGTGTGTTCCTTGTATCTCGATACAAACCGGGACCAATGTATCTCGTTACAACGTTCGAGAAATCAGTGAACCCAAAGCGAAAGATCAAAAGTCTGTTTCCTTTTTTCTTTCGTGCTTCAGATGAGTAGAAGGTAGACTAAATGGAGCCTTGAGGATTTTTTTTTTTATCTAGGAAACGAAGGTTTGCTTCGAACATTATAGCCGCTACATTGGTTACTCCCCTCCCTGTTTATCAAAAATAACATATGTCTTCGAGGATGCTTCAGTTGGGTAATTATTTTTGTAGAATAAAAATGTTGAAAGCACAGTCGGTACGACCAGTGGCGTCACGAGGGTCAGCGGCACCCGCGGCGGTAGCCCGCCGCGACGCCCCCTCCCCCCCGCTCTCGCGTGGCCCGCTGCGTCTCCCCCCCCCCCCCCCCCCCCCCGCTCTCGTGGCCCGCCGCGACACCCCCCTGAGCGCTGCACCCGGGGCGGACCGCCCCTCCCCCCCCCGCCCCCCCCCCTCCCCTTGTGACGCCACTGGGTACGTACGACCTTCGCAACTAATTACTGCCCTTCCAGAAGCACCTACTAGGGTGAGTGCGAAGTTTCTTCGCTCAGATCATCAGGTATAAAATAATATCATTTCATTCCAAGGTGACGTCTTGAAGCGACCCCAGAAAAGGTACCGATATGGAACTAATGCCCTGTTCACCTCAAAGCTAACAGTGTGGTGGAAGCTACGCCCTCGTTGGACCAATCGTGCGTCTCTTTATCGTCACGTGATCACGCTCCCGCCCATACCCACGCACAGAGGGCGCGGCAGGGGATGAAAAAGAAGGCGGCTGACTGGTACGAAGAGAGAGTAGCTTCCACCGCACTGTCAGCTTTGGGGTGAACCACTTATCTCTAATATAGGCCCCTATAAGAATGGCTACCGCCATTCTATGAACATCTGACCTAGAGTCACTTAAAGGGGCCATGAAACGAATTTTGGGTTGGGATGAATGATTTTAAATTGGGACTTTACTAATTGCATATCATTTAGTTGGCGAAAAGAAAGAGGCTAGAAAGTCAAAAGCCAGCTTTTCGGTACGAACATTTGAAAATACAGCGGACTATTTTGTACCTTCTTGCCTTCGAAAGCTCTCCGCCTTTTCACTATGATACATCCGCGGTTCCAAAAGCGCGTCAACGGCGCGAAACTGACGTCAGCAGAGCCCAGCTCACGCATTGGACACGAGAACTGCGTCACTCGGACGTATGCGCTCGTTAACAATCAATCCGTCGACGAATATTGGATTCGCGTTCGTGGCCAATGAGTGCCCTGACGGAACTTATTGTCACTGGGGAATGACAAGTTCTATGGTGTGCATAAAAGGCACGGTGGAAGCTAGGAGTCATCGCACCGGTGCCGAAGAATGTCACGACCACGTGATTTCACAATTCGCATTTGAGTTGAGGATTAAAGCTAAGGAGGAAGAAGTAGGAAAATCGTTTCATGACCCCTTTAATAAGCTACGCTTCCAGAATACCGCATTCCTTTTCTTTGACATTTTGCCGACAATACAATCGCTCTATTCAACAATATTTTGGTTCGCTGCGGCATCATTGGACAGCGGCAGTCAAGTGAGTCGCTATCATCAACATCGCGTTTTTTCAACGCCACCATCTTGGGTTCAGCGATCCTCTGCCTGCTGCTGTTTGCTGCTTACTGCGAGCGCACGCTGAAGTCCGTCGCTCAGCACGCGCGTTTTCCGTGTTACGTCAAGATACGAACAACACGACTTTGATTCACTGCCACAGCTGCGGCCCCGGGAGCTGGCGCAGGTGACGGCTACAGCTCGGCTTGGCTCAGCTACAGTCACTCCTCCATCTGCGCGGGGATCCAAGATGGCGGCGCCTGACGCGCTTCAGGCGCGAAGTTTGGGAGTTTCGGTACTCTGAAAGTGTAGCTTAAGTTAGTGACTCTAATCTGACCGACATTCTATCGGCCCTATCGCCATTCTATCGTCCTCACTTGAATTTTATGGAAGCTTAATCGCCCTCTGATTGACGTTTGGCACTGACGCGGTAGACGCTAAAGTGGCGTTTAAATGGCGAAAGAATCCTTTAGCGTCTTTTTATTGACTAGTGTCCATACGAAATTCGGGTATCGTCGTTTTGTAGTCATCCTATTGTGAATCTAGCACCTGAGTTACGCTCACGGAGGCAGTGCAATGTAGGCCAATTTTTGTGGTAAGTGAGGCAAACTTTAAGTGAAATCATAATTATTATAATGTACGCTAGAGGTTCAACTGGCGCTAGTGTGCTGCGGGAAACTGAAGCAGACAGCAACCAGTAGGAAATTGACTTCCAGTGATGCATTTCTATGGGAAAAAGTCAGTGCATTTTCTTCCTGCTGTTGATTATGAAAGGGACTATAACGAACAACAAGTTCGACGGTGTTTATAATCAGTATGTTGGAAGCTTAAGAACATTGCACTCTGAAACCAACACTGCCAACACCGTCAAAATTAAATATCTTACATTACTCTTATTTCTGTCAATGAGAAAACCTTTGCTGACGTCATAGTCAGCGTTCGGCCAATCGTGGAAGGCCGACCACAGCGACGCTTTTGGTCGCGCACGCCGCCAATAGGGGAATGAAAGGCCATTTCGAAAGCTTGTTGAATGGTAGTGTTAAAAATGGCGTGTACTTTATTTTGAAATTGCATTCAACATAAAGAACTTTACTTCAAGTACATCACGCTCGGTGTACTTAGTACGGCACTTGAAGTATCTAACCACTCATTTACTTTGTACGTTACTTCGAGCACTTTAGATGCCCTTCACCTAAGGTTACGCAGTATTGCGATAAAATGTATCGCGATAGTATTTTAGACATACTTTTAGTCTTTATATTTCAATCATATTTCAATCAGTATTTGTATTTGGGTATGGGAATACTTTTTTGGTGTGTTCCTTGTATCTCGATACAAACCGGGACCAATGTATCTCGTTACAACGTTCGAGAAATCAGTGACCCCGAAGCGAAAGATCAAAAGACTGTTTCCTTTTTTCTTTCGTGCTTCAGATGAGTAGAAGGTAGACTAAATGGAGCCTTGAGGATTTTTTTTTTTTTTTTATCTAGGAAACGAAGGTTTGCTTCGAACATTATAGCCGCTACATTGGTTACTCCCCTCCCTGTTTATCAAAGATAACATATGCCTTCGAGGATGCTTCAGTTGGGTAATTATTTTTGTAGAATAAAAATGTTGAAAGCACAGTCGGTACGACCAGTGGCGTCACGAGGGTCAGCGGCACCCGGGGCGGTAGCCCGCCGCGACGCCCCCTCCCCCCCGCTCTCGCGTGGCCCGCTGCCTCTCCCCCCCCCCCCCTCCCCCCCGCTCTCGTGGCCCGCCGCGACACCCCCCTGAGCGCTGCACCCGGGGCGGACCGCCCCTCCCCCCCCCCCCCGCCCCCCCCCCTCCCCTTGTGACGCCACTGGGTACGTACGACCTTCGCAACTGATTACTGCCCTTCCAGAAGCACCTACTAGGGTGAGTGCGAAGTTTCTTCGCTCAGATCATCAGGTATAAAATAATATCATTTCATTCCAAGGTGACGTCTTGAAGCGACCCCAGAAAAGGTACCGATATGGAACTAATGCCCTGTTCACCTCAAAGCTAACAGTGTGGTGGAAGCTACGCCCTCGTTGGACCAATCGTGCGTCTCTTTATCGTCACGTGATCACGCTCCCGCCCATACCCACGCACAGAGGGCGCGGCAGGGGATGAAAAAGAAGGCGGCTGACTGGTACGAAGAGAGAGTAGCTTCCACCGCACTGTCAGCTTTGGGGTGAACCACTTATCTCTAATATAGGCCCCTATAAGAATGGCTACCGCCATTCTATGAACATCTGACCTAGAGTCACTTAATAAGCTACGCTTCCAGAATACCGCATTCCTTTTCTTTGGCATTTTGCCGACAATACAATCGCTCTATTCAACAATATTTTGGTTCGCTGCGGCATCATTGGACAGCGGCAGTCACGTGAGTCGCTATCATCAACATCGCGTTTTTTCAACGCCACCATCTTGGGTCCAGCGATCCTCTGCCTGTTGCTGTTTCCTGCTTACTGCGAGCGCACGCAGAAGTCCGTCGCTCAGCACGCGCGTTTTTCGTGTTACGTCAAGATACGAACAACACGACTTTGATTCGCTGCCACAGCTGCGGCCCCGGGAGCTGGCGCAGGTGACGGCTACAGCTCGGCTTGGCTCAGCTACAGTCACTCCTCCATCTGCGCGGGGACCCAAGATGGCGGCTCCTGACGCGCTTCAGGCGCGAAGTTTGGGAGTTTCGGTACTCTGAAAGTGTAGCTTAAGTTAGTGACTCTAATCTGACCGACATTCTATCGGCCCTATCGCCGTTCTATCGTCCTCACTTGAATTTTATGGAAGCTTAATCGCCCTCTGATTGACGTTTGGCACTGACGCGGTAGACGCTAAAATGGCGAAAGAATCCTTTAGCGTCTTTTTATTGACTAGTGTCCATACAAAATTCGGGTATCGTCGTTTTGTAGTCATCCTATTGTGAATCTAGCACCTGAGTTACGCTCACGGAGGCAGTGCGATGTAGGCCAATTATTATAATGTTATATTGTAGGCAATGTAGGCCAATTATTATAATTATTATAATGTACGCTAGAGGTTCAACTGGCGCTAGTGTGCTGCGGGAAACTGAAGCAGACAGCAACCAGTAGGAAATTGACTTCCAGTGATGCATTTCTATGGGAAAAAGTCAGTGCATTTTCTTCCTGCTGTTGATTATGAAAGGGACTATAACGAATAACACGTACTTACTAAAGACGGTGACAAATCAAGAAGGAAGCGGTAGCTCCTCCCACCTCTTTCCACTTCAGCAGAGCTAATTAAGAAGAGGAGGTTGCCTCCTCTCTATCCTTCACTTTGCTGAAGCGGAGAGAGGCGGGAGGACCTTCCACTTCCTTCTTGACTTGTCACCGACTATACCCTCCTGGCAGTCAAGTTTGGTGTGACACGTTGCACCATCTAGCTCAAAATATTTGCATCATTAAGAAGGCCCTTTCGCCAACCTGGTAGCTCGTGGGGCTGTTCAGGCATCAATTTGAAGGCGTTGATTCATGCATTTTTGGAATTTTATCCTTAACATTGCTATCGGATGTCGCAGAAGAGCAAACGCCTAAGCTGTAGGTACTGTTGCGTACCGGACTTTCGCAACCTTGGAAGCTTAGCAGATGTGAAGCTCCGCAGATTTCCGTCGAGGCCGTGGAAAATACAACGCCGTCAGAGAGAAATAAATGCCATAAAACGTGTATAATAAGCATTCCGTTCACATTGCCTGACTTGAAATGCATTTCTAAATTATTTCACTGTATATTTGGAATTAACGCGCTAGAAGCCCGGCCTTGTCTTTGGATTGGATGCGATGACTCCAGAATCAGATCAGTCGTTTGACACTCTCATTGCTCTCTGCACCACGGATACATCTTGATCGAACGGCGTTTTTTGGACGTTTGATCGTAGCTACCGAAAACCGCAGTGAGCGTTTTCTCCGCTTCGCCGATTGCAGAACGAACGGTCGTTTGCGCCTTTAGCATGATCGCGTAGCTGCCCAAGGTGGTTACTCTGTTTCGACCCGTGTCTATGTAGTCCTAACTTCATCCTTGCTGTAAAAAAATTCTACCCAAGAAATAATAATAAAAGTACTTACCTCACGAGAAAAGGTTATCCATGCGGCGTTTATTTCTGTTCTATGTAAAAGTGAACAGCATATTCAATCGACGAGAACGAGCATCAGCTTGCGCCGAGCAACTGCCTACGACACCGTCCAAACTACAGCCACACTCTAAGAAAAGGAAGGGTGTACTTCGGGTGCATCGGGCGCACATGCACCCTTTTCCTAAAAGATGCACATTGCGTTACCCAGCCAGTGTACTTGTACACCGACAATGAGCATCCTCCCCTCCCTTAAAAACCTCTAGGTGTATCAGTTCACCCCCCACGCTAGCCACGCGCCCCGATCAGCTTGTGCTTGGATTCTCTCTTGGGGGTCACTTTTTGGGTTGGGCAGTTTCTTAGGAGGTATGGAGCTATCCTGTATACTCGGTATTGACAGTAGAGTAGACGCTTTGCTTGTTTTAGGCCAATCGGGTCTCCGGGTAGGATCACGTGCCTACAGTCTCCAAGCTAGAGATAAGGCAGAGCACGGCACCTGCCTGAATGCCAAGGCCACGGGTAGCATCCACTGCACTGTTAACTTTTCGTCAAACTTCCAAGAGGATATAAGTGACAAATTCTCTTGTTGTGTTCATTGTTGGGTTGCCCCTGAAGATAAGCTTTTGCGAGGGCGCCCCCCTGTTGGCCTTGAAGGAGCTGCTTTTTTTCATTTTCTTTCTCTCCCTAAGCTGAAAGCATGGAAGAAGGTGCACAGTTGCCGGACCAATGAACCGGAGGCTTTTTGATCCCTCGACTCCGCTGTCTGGGCGCGGGTGTCAGCAGGAGCGTGATCATGTGGTAAAGGTTTCACGGATGACCGTAGTTGCTTTTCCCGACCTCGGAATGTCTGCTTCTCGGCCTAGTTTCTTGTGTGCTGTGCTGCGACCAGCGGGGCTGCCGTAGATTTCGTCCGCGACAACGTATTCGAGTGTACCAAGATTTCCTGTGTTTGAAAAGTCCTACGCGTATATCGGCAACAAGCGTTTTCTTCTAAAAAGCCCAAGGAATTCATGTGATGCGTTTAGTGTTCGGTTCGGCAAAATTACCGCTTCTGCCACATCGTGTTGAATCTTCACGGACCCCTTTCTTTTCGTTTTTGTGTTTGTGTTGTGCTGCAGTGCCCGTTTCGACATATATTTCGGATTACATATTTCGAGTCCGGTATTTTCATCGTAAGTGCTCGGCAACCTACTCCTTTGCAACAATTCATTGTTCCGTTCCGGATTATCTCTAGAATTAGGCAGTGTCTATTTTCTAGCAGCCGGGAGAATAATTTCCCCGAAATTCTATCGGCTGTAGCCTGCCATTAGCTCACTACAATCATGTGACAACTGCAGGTGGAATACTGACTTTCTTAATCTCCTGGCGTTCTGTGAAAACACGTTTTCGTTGATACACGATCTCTGTATAAACGTTTCATCGACACTAACGTTTCATCGTCACTCGTTACGCGAAATGCACGCTGTAGGGATATTTTGTTGCGCGTGTATCTCTGAGGCGCGTGATCACCGATCCAGCCCACCTGTTCACGCCGCTTCGTGGCGACAGTCTGCGGCGGCTCATTACGAAAATGTTAACCAACCTGTCCCCCCCGTACACGTCACTTCGCGGGTACAGTTTTCGATGAAACGTCGTTCGATGAATGAATGGCGACTGCTGGAGGAATTTCGTGGAAATAAATATGCCGGCTGCTTGGAGAATAGACACCTGCCTAAGACTCACTTCCGTTTGTTGTTTGTTGAGTAATCTTTTCAGTTGTGTAACAGCTTTTTCGTACCTCTTCACAGATCACGGATTGCTTGCAAGTTTGTACTTGTTTGAGGAATAAGCTGTCTAATAAACTTCTATGAGATTTGAAAACAATCCCGTGTGTCCCTTTACCTGCCTTTTTGCAATCACCGGGGCACATACATTTTTTAAGGCTTTCCTTGATGTCTTAAATAGGCTTATGAAGTTAGTTATGAAGCGGGTGCATAACGTGGAGTGCACCTTTGAATCGGGTGCATCTGTGTTCTCTTCGAATTCAGTGGGTGTAGAAAGAGGTGTAACAGAACACTATTGAACGGGGTGCTTCTTTGTTCCCTTTGAGAGCAGTAGGTTTAGAAAGGGGAGAAATGGTACACTATAGCAGGGTGCATCTGTGTTCCCTTTCAGTGAGGCGGGTTTATGAAGCGGTGCAATGGTACACCTTTGAACAGGGGTGCATCTGTGTTCCTTTTCATTTCATTGGGTGTAGAAAGAGGTGTAGCCCTACACCATTGAATGGGGTGCACCTGTGTTTCCTTCGTGTGATATTTCTGTAGAAAAAGGTGTACATGTGCACCACACCAACGGGTGTAAACGTACTCCCATATTTAGGGTGTGCAAGTGTTCCCCCAAAGGGTGTAGTATATGTGACAAGCACTTACACCCCCTATGGGTGTACCCCATGACACCCTTTTTTTAGAGTGCAGCTTGCACGAAAAACACATTCCTCGGACACCATAATCGTCTTCAACGCGGCGACGAGGGGATGGAAGCAAGCTGATTATCCAAATGAGGTCAGATATTCATGCGGGAAGATTTGGAAAAAAAGGGTAGGTAAGATGTGAGAGGGACGGGTGAGGGGCGTTTTTAGTTCCGCTTTTGCAGTGCGCTTATGTAGAGGAGGGAAGCAGGACGAAGTCTTCGCTTTTGTTATCTTGAGGCGCGTGCAAACAACGTAAAGAAAACTGTCATTCTCTACTTGGTTTTACTTATATTTGGCCGTAATATTATGACGTTCAATTTTGTTCTGCTAGTTCCCGTTTTTGGTTGTCTACCTATCGAGGAAGGCATCTAATAAAACTACCTCATGCTAGAACGACACAACCACACACGGAAGCCCATTTATATATTTAATGTTTTATGGATTCTTAAAGCAGTCGGTAGTGTAAAGCGTGACAACACAACGCCCGGAGTTGGTAATAACGTAATCTCGCAAGGGTACTCCGACGGCGCTGCCGATTTTATCCGTCCCAGTGTTGCCTCAATTGGCCACGGTGGCGCTGATTATCAACCGACAGTGGCGCTCTCTGGATCCCTGCCCACAGCCCATAGACCCTTTCTTCAAGGGCGCCGCCATCTTGAATTGTCGTCACTTCCAGTATGGGCGAAAACAATGTTTTTTTCCGTCGCCACGCCAGTAGAAGACACTTAGGATATAAGCTTAACCGTCACACATTAACGTTTTGCCTCCCACTTATTTTTTTCCTATTTTGTTTACTAGTTACAGGTAGAAGCGTTTTAGTATTTTTTCGTCGCCCATACCGAATACGCCTATTAGGTGGCTGGGGACGAAAATACACAGAAAAGGTCTACAGGTACATTTCTCAGACACGCAGACAAGATAATTGGTCAGTTACGGCGTGTTTATTTTAAATTCGTGGCATGAAAAAATGAAAGATGTTTATAATATATCTGTAATGCGAAGCTAAAGCGTGCTCTTTAGTTGTTCTGATTTTTCGATATACCGTGCTCAACAATTTGAGAAAGGAATATATACAGGGTGTTTTACGAAAGGTGTACAAATTCGATATTTCGAAAACTACGCATCGCACCAAAAAAGGCTTGTGTCGTTTTGGTCCTAGGCCAGGGGCCTATTTAGAAACTTTTTTAAAGTTTGGGATAATTCAGTTGTTAATTATTTCCGCATTTTTTTTTTTAATATTGAGCTTAAGGGCATGGTTTTATTTGGAAACTTGTTGAGCATCATCGCAAAACAATAAATAAACAAAATTGGAATGCGATCGAAGGCACGCGCTTCATTTTACAGCTTTTTGAAAAACAGCACAACTTCGACGCGATTTTAAGTTTCGGTTTCATCTCCGAGCGCATGTTTTGCTGCAAACGGTCCCGCTTATCGCGGCGAATGAATGCTAATCGGAAAGCTCAACAAAAAACAAATGGCATGACTTCAAAATCTTCAGCGAATCCGAACGCACATATAACATCCGGCTTCTTACCCCGCTAAAACAATCCAAACACTAACGCCAAAAAGTACTAGAGTCGGAAAGTGGAGCTTAGCGCGACAGCACTTTTTTTTTGTCAATTCAACCTACGCCCGGCGGAGATGATGGCAACAATCAAAGCTAATTCCTGCAAGTCACTGTCATTCAAACAACGAAGCGTTTATTTTTGCCGCTTCAAGAAAACGGACTTGTGGTCGAGCCTCCAGCATTCAGATGCGTTCATTTTCCGCGAGGAGCGGGACCGCTTGCAGCGAAAAATTCGCTCGGAGGTGAAACCGAAACTTAAAATCGTGTCAAAGTAGTGCTGTTTTTCAAAATGCTGTAAAATGAAGCGCGTGCTTCGATCGCATTCCAATTTTTTTTATTTAGCGTTTTGCGATGATGCTCAACAAGTTACCAAATAAAACCATGCCCTTAAACTCAATATTAAAAAACAAAATTAACAACTCAATTTTCCCGAACTTTAAAAATTTTCTAAATAGGCCCCTGGCCTAGGACCAGAGCGGCACAAGCCTTTTTTTTTGGTGCGATGTGTAGTTTTCGCAATATCGAATTTGTCCACCTTTCGTGAAAAACCCTGGATATATATATATATATATATGGGCGGTTTTATTTGGATTGAGGCAACGAGTGGCAGTCGTATTTTTATTTTGCCCCAACTTTTTATATTTCGTGGCGCATGTTTCAAGAAGAACAATCCTTTTTATTTTAATGTCCTGACATGTCTAGTTTCCGAGAAAAAATATCTCAAAAAAGAGAGAAAGAACGACGAGGTTTTGACGATTGTCGTGTGTGGCGTTTTTTAATCACTCTCAATCTCAAAGTAATCAAAAGAGAGCGTCTATATTTTTTAGTGTGATATATATGCTAGTAGCTAAGACGAAATTACAACTACTATTTATTATTCGTCGCTCCAATTTTTGTAAAAATCCCCAAACATGCCTCCGCGAACAAATGTGACCTAAATTGCGGATTTGTTTTTGAGTCGACTATGTTTAGTATCACTTTTAGAATATTACCACATGTAGAGCCTTTCATTGCCTTCTACGTTAAGCAAAGTTTGTGTTTTTGTCATGTACGAGTACTGAAAAATAAATTATAAAACAGAGAGGGCTTTCACTTTTCGTTCGATTTCAGCACGCAGTATGAAAAAAAAAAAAAAAAAGCATTTTTAATTTCTTTCTTTTTCTCGCGTCGCGTTCTCTTCACACCCTTCTTTTAGCCAGAATACATTCCGTTAGAGGTATTTGCCTTCGTTTTGAGTTTTAAGCCTCTAAATATGCTAGAAAAAGAGCAAATGCCGATGGTGGGTTTTGACGATTTTCGTGTGTGGCATATTTGAACCACTCTCAATCTCAAAGTATTCAAAAGAGAGCTTTTCTATTTTTTTCTTGTGATATATGCAAGTCGGTAAAACGACATTCTAACTACTGTTTATTATTCGTTGATCCAATCTTTATAAAAATGCCCAAACATGCCTCCGCGAACAACTGTGACCTAAACTGCGAATGTTTTCTTTAGTCGACTATGTTTAGTTTGGTTTTTAAAATAATACAACGTGTAGAACCTTTTATTTCCTTCCACATTATGTAAAGTTTGTGTCTTAATCACGTACGAGTACTGAGAAATAAATTATGAAAGAGAAAATGATTTCCCTTTTTGTTCAATTTCAGCACGATGTAAATAAAAGAAAAAGAAAAAATAACTTTTTTTTATAATTTTTTTTGCGTTGAGTTTTTTTTAGACTTTTCTTTTAGCCAGCATACATTCCGTTAGAGTTATATGCACTAGTTTTGAGTTTTATGCCTCTAAATATGCGAAAAAAATGCTGATGGTGGGTTTATGGGTTATAGATGTATATTTTATTCTTTATTATAATAATCTAAGGGACGTTAAATAAATGCTCATATAAAATACATTAATGTCGTTAGGCGTATAACAACAAGTTCGCGATTCCAGACGTCTAAACACTCTAGAAAATCGCAACTGCCGAAAGCGGGTTTCCGACAACTTTCGCCGGTGCAATGATTGGAGAGGCCTCAAGTCTAAACCCGATGCGCTACATAATCTATACTATGTTAGAAACGTCAAAGTATAATGTTATAAAACATTAGAGTAACATACACTTCCTATTAAATCCTAGATTTTTAAATGCTAAATTTCAAATTGTAAATGCAAAATTCATGTTGATAAAAAGACATAATACTTTTTATTTATTTCTGCCACCCTTGATTTTTTTACGTTTTTGTTTTACTCTGCAAACAACTGGAGGATTCTAAAATCATTTTTCTGGAGTTCTGCGCCTCTACAGATGCTCGAGAACAGCGCCTTCCGAGTACGGGTTTATAACAAGTGGAATGTGTGGGTCATGTTCGAGGCAGTCTGTTGTGGTGGCAATAATACTCCCATGAATAATTCTAGAGCATAACGAGGGCAATATTCACATGGAACAGCCCTCGAAACAGTTTGTAAATATAGCAATATTTATTTGTTTCTTTTTCTTTATTTCCATCGCGAGACTGCCAGTCATCTGACCAAGCACTGAGCGGCAAAGTTGAGAGGACAACCCAATCAAGAGCTAAAGATCGACGATGATAAATTAATGTGTTCTTCCTCCCATCGCGTTCAGAAAACGCTGTAAAGCTCCTCCCGGCTTCCCACGAAATAGCGAACGAGTCGCGGTCCTTGGGCTCTTTCCCTTCCAAGGTTTCCCTAGTGCCTTCGCGATAAGCCTATCGACCTAGCATCAGGAAGAAGGGTCGGTGTGTCGCTGCGGTACTATCCAAAGGAGAGAAAGAAATACAAAACGTTCAAAAGTGGTGCCGAGCACACTGGTATACTGTTGAGATCGACAGCTCAAGAAAGCTCTTTTGAACTTCGAGTGCCACGATTCTCCAAGCGATGGGAAGCGTTCAGTGCGGACCGCGTTTATTGTGCCGATTATAAACCCGCACAATAAATGATTCTACGGAATAAAGACTTCAAGTGTGTCACCGCTCTGATTGAACTCTCTCAGGAGATTTAGGATCCTTGCCTGTTCCGATCCGGAGACTGACGAGCTGTGCAAGAACTGCTTCAGTATTTATCTCCCGTGTTTCTGAACTACCTGCAAGCAGCACGATGGCCCTCGGATAAAGAGAGTTACTACGTTGACGCGGCGCATCTGTCATCGAACTAACAAGTGCGTACATCACTGGATATGGGACGCGTTCAGAATGCTCGATGAATGCGAAAAAATCTCTTCGCTCATACTCCAGAAGAAGCAGAGCCAAGTAAGGATGCTGTAAGTCAAACTATGCGCAAGATCAGTGACCATATGATGTCCAGAGGAGGAACTAATAAAACGTCTTTTCCAAAATGGCGCGAATGGAAGCGAACGTTCGAACAGCATTCGAGAAGAGCATTCGACTAGGAAGATGTCGTGCTGACGTTGTTTCCGAACGAAATGACAAGCAAAAATACGATATTGTTCTGCGGCTACGAAGTATTTGATGACAAGTCGAGGAAGCTCAAGGCAACGACGGAGTATGGACCTCCTGATCGTACACTTCAAACAGCTGAAAGAATCAAAGTTGCGAAGCTCTCGCTATTTTTTAGAAGATGAGATGGACTGCTCCATTCAAGCCAACAGAAAGATGTGTACCGTAAATATCGGAACCAAGGAGTGTGTTGTCAAACGCTACATGACTCCTCTATTCGCGAATCGTATGCTCTTGGTGAAAGCTCATCCGACATCAGCTTGTCTAACAAATTTTATACGTTGCGCCCAAATGGGTAAGATGCTCCGCACCGGGACCAATGTGTGCATGTGCGCCAACTCATCAGAAGCCAGCATGCTCCAGGAGTGCAAAAAATGCCCTGGAGCGAAGATTCTAAGTGCGCGTACATTACACCTCAATCCCAAGGAAGAAATAGAAATTGCAACGTGGGAAATGGGAGATCTGATCAAGAAAACGCTGAGTGTAGTCGTATTTATTAAATTGGCGAGAGATTGCGTCGAAAAGTATATCACTCATAAGTATATCAAAGACATTCAAAGAAAGGCAATATGGGATGCTAAGTCGAATCCGTCACCCAAGTCTATAGTGCTTCACTTCGACTTCGCCGAAAATTGGAGCATAGTACTCCCAAAGCAAGTGCAGGGCTATTACTGGCAAAAGAAGCAACTAAGCATTTTCACCTGCGTTGCAACTACACCCAGCACTACAAAAAGTTTGGCCACTATCAGAGACAATCTTCGTCACGATTCCGCGCACGCCATCTTCGCGCTAAAGAAGATTGTTGAGGCCCTCGAAGAAGAAGAACCCATCTTTACAACTTTAACATATATCTCGGATGGTGCGGTGATGCACTTTAAGAACAGGTTTCAGTTTTACGAAGTGGGCGAAAGCGGCCTTCTTTCAAGGTGGTTGTTCTCTGCGAGCGGGCACGGCCAGAACGCATGCGACGGCATTGGTGGCCTCCTAAAGCAGCATGCCACACTACACAACATGCGAGAGCCTGCGAATGCAGCAATCCTCACTTCTAGAGACTTCGTGTCGGCGCTTACATTAAAGCGAGGCAAGACACGAATTATCGACTTGACCACCATGGACCTCATGAAGTTCCGAGAAGAAATCAAGAAGAAGTGGGAATCTGTTGGCTTAGTGCCTGGTCTCCGTTCGTCCCACGTTTGGTACACGCAACCATCAGAGGTCTCCACCGGGAAAAGAGTCCGAAAAGCTAGGACTGCTAAGGAAATTCATCGCTGAACTTGAATCCTCTGATCGTTATTGTCAAGCGCGTCGCATGTATATAGCTGTATTGTGCTACCTCAAATTTTATAACTTAATCGCTCACTGTAAATAAATATATCGTAAACCACCCAAAGGAAACTTCAGCTCCACTTTTTTAGTTGATAGTTAACCTACAAGAATCAAAGTTCTCAAATAGCTTTATAAAAAGTTCCGAGAACCTCTGAAATGATTTGAGGTAACTGTGCCATTTTGTGTGTTATCACGCTGAGCACGCCTGAAAGCAGAAAACCTTGAACTTTGTAAGTAACGAACTTTTAAAGCTGATCGTGTTCTATATTTTATTTAACATTACTAAAAATCCACAAATCCATAAATCATACGTAACGCATAACGCCTTTGTCGTGCGCCTTACTTGTCATTACCTTGAATGTGATACTCATAAATATATATCACTATCTCTGGTCTACAAGCAATAATGTAGTTCATAATATTATTTACTAAACGTCTCTTAGATAATTTAAAATATATATATATTTAAAATATACAGTTATGCCCGTTTGGCATCGAGGCCTCTTCATAACCCATAAACCCGCAATCGGCATTTGCTTTCTTTTTATCATTTTTAAAGGCTTAAAACTCAAATTTGGTGCATATACCTGTAATGAAATGTATATTCGCTAAAGAAGGGTGTGAAGAGAACGCGACGGGAGAAAAAAAATTAAAAATCTTTTTTTTTCGTTTTTTTTATACAGCGTGTTGAAATTGAACAAAAAGTGAAAACCTTCTTTCTTTCATAATTTATTTTTCAGCAGTCGTACGTGATAAAGGCACAAAATTTGCTTAATTTGGAAGGCAATGAAAGGTTCTACACCTGGTATTATTTAACAAGCGATACTAAACATAGTCGACTCAAAACAAAATCCGCAATTTAGGTCACAGTTGTTTGCGGAGGCATGTTTGGGGATTTTTACAAAGATTGCAGCGACGAATAATAAATATGAGTTATAATGTGGTCTTACCTACTTGCATATATATCACACTAAAAAAATATAGACGCTCTCGTTTGAAAACTTTGAGATTGAGAATGATTCAAAAACGCCACACACAACAATCGTCAAAACCTCGTCGTTCTTTTCCGCTTTTTTGAGATTTTGTTTCTCACGAACTAAACATGTCAGGACATTAAAATAAAAAGGATTGTTTTTCTTGGAACATGCGCCATAAAATATAAAAAATTGAAGCAAATTAAAAAATACGACTGCCACTCGTTGCCTGAATCCAAATGAAACCGCCCATATATATGGGTGATTTCATCTCAAATCGGGCAGGCTAAAAGGGTCTAATTTTTAATTTTCAGGAAAAAAATATATGTTTTGGGGGCATTTCTCAAATGAAGGAGGGCGCAAACCGCATGTTCCCCAGATTTTTTGTTCTCGAGTTACGATGCGTAGAAGCCGCAGAGGCAGAAACTAGCGTTTTTGCCTGCCGTCGCAGGTCGCGTGTTTGACACCCTCTGCTGGCGCAAGTGTTTTTTCTACACCCTTTTAACTTTTTTACCTCAATTAATAGGTACTATAAAGATACCTTGACGTATTAAAATACTTTTATAAATTTAATTGTTTTCTAGAAAAAATGTTAAACTCGTCACTCCGGTCGCTTTTTGGTCAAATTTGACAGGTCATTACTTTGTCTCTACTTGAGGTAAATATTTTTTCTTTGGCTCTACAGAAAGCCCAAAGCAAGCCCATTA
Organism: Ixodes persulcatus; assembly: GCA_013358835.2. Classification (NCBI taxonomy): domain Eukaryota; kingdom Metazoa; phylum Arthropoda; class Arachnida; order Ixodida; family Ixodidae; genus Ixodes; species Ixodes persulcatus. Next base: position 30,976 of record JABSTQ010010593.1, on the reverse strand, counting down.
TAGATATAATAATATCATTATGATCTGTTGAGTAGCCGCTCCGCTACCTTCACGTAAACCTTGTAAGAAATAACAAATGTTTAAAGTTTGAGGTCGATTTTCTCAAAAACCCCATTTTTGCAAATTTTTATTTTTTTAAATTCTTTTAGATATGTTAGTCGACTACAAGAAAAAACAACCTAGGAATGTAATATTTTGGTTGTATGTCTTCTATTTGAGCCGCAATCACGTGAAATGTGTGAACATTTGTTATTTTTCATAACCTTTACGTGAAGGTAGCGGAGCGGCTACTCAGCAGATCATAATGATATTACTATATCTATACTAGGCATGCTTAGGGCTTTCTATAGAGCTAAAGAAATAAAATGTACCTTAAGTACAGACAAAGTAATGACCTGTCGAATTTGACCAAAAATCGACCTGAGTGACGAGTTTGACATTTGTTTTAGAAAACAATCAAATTATTATAAATATATTAATACGTCAAGGTATCTTTATAGTACCTATTAAAAGAGGAGGAAAATTTAAAAGGGTGTAGAAAAAACACTAGCGCCAGCAGAGGGTGTCAAACACGCGACCTGCGACGGCAGGCAAAAACACTAGTTTCTGCCACTGCGGCTTCTACGCTTCGTAACTCGAGAACTAAAAATCTGGAGAACATGCGGTTTGCACCCTCCTTCATTTGAGAATTGCCCCCAAAACATATATTTTTTTCGTGAAATTTAAAAATTAGACCCTTTTAGCCTTTCCGATTTGAGTTGAAACCTACCTATCGGGCAGGCTGAAAGAGTCTAATTTTTAATTTTCACGAAAAAAATATATGTTTTGGGGGCATTTCTTAAATGAAGGCGGGCGCAAACCGCATGTTTCCCAGACTTTTTGTTTTCGAGTTACGATGCATAGAGGCCGCAGTGGCAGAAACGAGTGTTTTTGCCTGCCGTCGCAGGTCGCGTGTTTGACACCCTCCGCTGGCGCTAGAGTTTTTTCTACACCATTTTAACTTTTCCCCCTCATTTAATAGGTACTATAAAGATATCTTGACGTATTAATATATTTCTAATAATTTGAATGTTTTCTAAAAAAAATGTCAAACTCGTCACTCAGATCGATTTTTGGTCAAATTTGACAGGTCATTACTTTGTCTGTACTTAAGGTACATTTTATTTCTTTAGCTCTATAGAAAGCCCTAAGTATGCCTAGTATAGATATAGTAATATCATTATGATCTGCTGAGCAGCCGCTCCGCTACCTTCACGTAAAAGTTGTGAAAAATAACAAATGTTCACACATTTCACGTGATTGCGGCTCAAATAGAAGACATACAACCAAAATATTACATTTCCAGATAGTGTTTTCTTGTAGTCGACTAATATATCTAAAATAATTTAAAAAATAAAAATTTACAAAACTGGGGTTTTTGAGAAAATCGACCTCAAACTTTAATCATTTGTTATTTTTTACAAAATGTACGTGAAGGTAGCGAAGCGGCTACTCAACAGATCATAATGATATGAATATATCTATAATGGGCTTGCTTTGGGCTTTCTGTAGAGCCAAAGAAAAAAAATTTACCTCAAGTAGAGACAGAGTAATAACCTGTCAAAGTTGACCAAAAAGCGACCGGAGTGACGAGTTTGACATTTTTTCTAGAAAACAATTAAATTTATAAAAGTATTTGAATACGTCAAGGTATCTTTATAGTACCTATTAATTGAGGTAAAAAAGTTAAAAGGGTGTAGAAAAACCACTTGCGCCAGCAGAGGGTGTCAAACACGCGACCTGCGACGGCAGGCAAAAGCGCTAGTTTCTGCCTCTGCGGCTTCTACGCATCGTAACTCAAGAACAAAAAATCTGTTGAACATGCGGTTTGCGCCCTCCTTCATTTGAGAAATGCCCCCAAGACATATAATTTTTTCGTGAAAATTAAAAATTAGACCCTTTTAGCCTGCCCGATTTGAGATGAAACCATCCATATATATATACATAAGTCAAAGATATATATACAGGGTGTTTCAGAGAACTTAGGCCAAATCGCTCCTCCAAAAACTACTCATCGCAACGAAAAAAGGCTTGTGTCGTTTTGGTCCTGGGCCAAGGGCGAATTTAGGAAAATTATTAAAGTCCGCGATAATTAAGTTGTTAATTATTTCTGCGCAATTAACTTTTTTAATATTGTGTTTAAGGGCATGGTTTCAATTAGAAAATTGCTCAGCATCATCAAAAAACATTAAATCAACAAACAGCAGAACGATAGAAGGCACGCGAAGCATTTTACGGCTTTCTGAAAAACCGCACAAATTCGACAGATTTTTAAGTTTCGGTTTGCTATCGGAGCGCATCTCCGCCCCGACGGTACCGCGCCCCGTGGAGAGATAGTGCAACCAACCTCTGCTGCGCTGTCATCGCGCGACGCAGCAGAGGCTGGTTGCACTATCTCTCCACGGGGCGCGGTACCGTCGGGGCGGAGATGCGCTCCGATAGCAAACCGAAACTTAAAAATCTGTCGAATTTGTGCGGTTTTTCAGAAAGCCGTAAAATGCTTCGCGTGCTTTCTATCGTTCAGCAGTTTATTGATTTAATGTTTTTTGATGATGTTGAGCAATTTTCTAATTGAAACCATGCCCTTAAACACAATATTAAAAAAGTTAATTACGCAAAAATAATTAACAACTTAATTATCCCGAACTTTAATAATTTTCCTAAATGGGCCCCTGGCCCAGGGCCAAAACGACACAAGCCTTTTTTCGTTGCGATGAGTAGTTTTCGCAGGAGCGATTTGGCCTGAGTTCTCTGAACCACCCTGTATATATATATATATATATATATATATATATATATATATATGTGTACAAATGTAGATAATTATCCTCACATACTGGTTCTGCCCCCTCCTCCTCTTCCTCCTCCGTATGCTCCCCTCCTCCTCCTCTTCCGTACCCTCCCCTCCTCCCACAGCTTCCCCACTAAATTTAGGAGGAAAATTGACGCGACGGGATCTCAACAGCAATTCATTTTCCCCGCTTACTTTAGCGGGGAAACTGAGTTGGTGTGTAGGTCTGTGACGTCCCATAATGCAATACTGCACATTCAGTTTCCCCGCTAAATGTACCTATAAAACTGTCGTCACATGACACAAATACAGTGGTCACAGATAAAGTCGTTTGAGCAAAACACTGATCCAGAGGCAATACGACTTCACGCACATTGCACTTGCAAAGCACATCCACACGGCGTCTATTCTTGATCCGTATCCAAGCGCGTGAAGGCAGAGAGACAACGCACTTCGGCATGCCAAGAAAGCATTGATGACGCTGCGAGACCGGCACAACTTGCTTTCGACAAGTTGTACCCTTTTCCCGTGGCACTGCACTTTCTTAAAACTTTACAGGTGTTTTTAATGGCAAGTCTCATCACTTACATATTGTTTTAAGTAACTTCTTCCGCGAATAACGACAATCGCGAGTAGAAAACGTGTCTTCAGCACGCTGCCACCAGCCTCTGCAACGCTCGCAGAACCGCGATTTCGCCGTATGCAAGATGGCCGTCCGGTGGCTGCAGTCGCAGAGCGAGAAAAGCGGCCTGGAGAGTTTCGTATCGGATATAAAACTTTCATCTGAAACAAAATTTTTGGTTTTTGAGTTTATTAAACTCGTTATTGTTTTGTTTCGTCACTGTTTTTCTAATAATGTTGCGTTAACTTTTTTATCCGCATTTATTATGTACTTTGAGAAAGCCTTTTACAAGCCCATCCAATCCACTCTGAACTTCCGTGTGCTCTGTTTGTTGCGCTTTTCTGGGTCTCTTATTTTATCATAGAACTCATATTCATCCGATACGCGGCGTCCGAGAACGGAATTAGCGACTACACTCAAAAACAAAAAGGGTGTAGTGGGTACACCCACAGAGGGTGTAAGTGCTGCCACGTATACTACACCCATAAAGGTGTATAATTACACCTTTAGACGAGGTGCATACATACACCCTTTTTCAGGGTGCATATGTGCACCCTTTTGGACACCTTCAGCATTCGGGGGTGCACAGATACACCCCATATTGGGGTGTGTCACTACTCCTTTCTTACACCCTCTCTGTTGTTTCAGTGAGCAGGTACACCCCAATTTAAGGTGTACAAGTATTCCCTTCTCTGCACCCACGCAATGTTTTGGGAGTAAAGATACACCCACTAACAGGGTTTACTATTACACCGTTGTTTACGCCCACCCCGCTCATAGGGAACAGAGATACACCCGCCAACAGGGTTTACTATTACATCGTTTTCTACAGCCACCCCGCTCATAGGGAACATAGATACACCTCATTCAATGGTGTACCATTACACCTCTTTGTGCACCCACCTCAAGGAAACCTGTAAAAAATGTACGCGCCCAGGTGGTTGCAAAAAGGCAGGTAAACAGACACAATTGATTGTTTTCAAATCTCCTAGAAGTTTATTAGACAGCCTATTCCGTAAACAAGTACAAACGTGCAAGCAATCCGTGATATGTGAAGATGTACAACGAAGCTGTTACACAACTGAGAAGATTACTTAGCAAACAAGAACCGGGGTGATTCTTAGGTAGTGTCTATTCTCCCAGCAGCCGGCAGAATTATTTACCCAAAATTCTGCCGGCAGTAGCCACTCATTAGTAATACAACCACTTCATCGAAAGACGTTTCATCGACAGCTTAGATTAGCTTTCCTATATTAGTTTCTCTTTTTTTTTTGTAATGAGCCGCCCTACACTATATGCGCGAAGTGACATGTACGGGTGGCACAGGTGGGGTAAATTTTTTGTAATGAGCCGCCGCAGACTGTCGCCACGAAGCGACGTGAACGGGTGGGCTGGGTCGGTGAGCACGCGCCTCAGAGACACACGCGCGACGGAATGTTCCTTCAGCGTACATTTCACGTAACGAGTGACGATGAACCGTTAGTGTCGACGAAACGTGTCTACAGAACGTGCATCAACGAAAAGTTGCCCGTGAAACGCGTTTTCACAAAACGCCGGGAGAATAAGAAAGTCAGTATTCTACCTGCAGTTATCACCTGATTGTAGGCGGCTAATGGCAGGCGACTGCCGATAGAAGTTCGGGGAAATTGTTCTCCTGGCTGCTAGGAAATAGACACTGCCTAATTTTAGAGGCAACCCGGAACGGAAGGGTCAATTGCTGCAAAGGAGTAGGTAGCAGCGCACGTACGATGAAAATACCGGACTTAAAATATGTAATCCGAGATGTCGACACGGGCTCACTGCAGAACAACCACACAAACACAAAAACGAAAAGAAAGGGGTCTCAGAAGATTCAACACAATGTGGCAGAAGCAGTAATTTGCCAAACCGAATACTAAACGCATCACATGAATTCCTTGGGCTTTTTTGAAGAAATCGCATGTTGCCGATGTACGCGTAGGAATTTTCAAACACTGGAAGCCTTGGTGCACTCGAATGCGTTGTCGCGGAGCACAGCACACAAGAAACTAGGCCGGGAATCAGACATTCCGGGATCGGAAAGAGCTACCGCGTCATCCGCGAAACCTTTATCACATGATCACGCTCCTGCCATTACCCGCGCCCAGTCAGCGGAGTAAAACGATGAAAAAAGCCCCCGGTTCATTGGTCTGGCGACTGCGCAGCTTCTTCCACGCTTTCAGCTTAGGGAGAGAAAGAAAAGAGGAGTATACGTGTCACAGTCGCCCCCGCCTGGAGGTTAGAGGCGCGATTCCCCCTTGAAGGTTTGCCCGCCGGCCCACTACAACAACTGTGGACAACATTTATTTTTCTTGAGGCCGGTCAGCCCGCGCGGTTGGCGCGTGTGCCCAAGTCGGGGAAGAACGGAATGAGCTCAGGCGGACACATAGAGTTTGAACAATGAAACAAAATAGAAATTTAAATTCCAAGGTTTGGCACAAAGGCAAACAACACACAACAAAAAGAAAACACCAAAGCTCCACACGGAGATTCAACCAAACGAAACAACAAGGAAAACGGTTGGCGCGCTACAGCAATACAATATAAAGACAATGAAATCAAGCAACAAAACCACGGACGGAGCAAGTAAAAATAAAACGTCCGCAAAAGTAAAGTCCGAAGTGTACGGACGGGTCTCACTCAAATTTGGTGTCGAAGGGGATCGTCGGGCTCTCGGCGGTGGTGAGCTGGCAGGAAGACGGTGGCGGTGACGATGCAGAAGACTCAGAGAATATCGCGTTGCCGGGCCGCCATTCCCGCCGACTTCACCCCGCAACCACGAACGTCTTGTTTCCTTCAAGACCCAAAAAGCTCTCTCCCGAAACTATGCGCTCCCCACGAAAACCGTCCCAACCGTCCCTCTCCACGGCGACGTATTTCCCACCTTTGTCGGCGCCGAAGGCACCCGCGAGGAACAAAAAAAGAAGAAACAAACAAAACCGGGTTTGGTTTTCCCGTTTGTGGTCGCCGCAATGCGAGGCGGCCCACCGAAAAGGGAAATTGTCGAAGGGGCACGGCGAGCAGCACACAAACACAAAGAAAAAGATCGCGGGAGAGTCAGCCGGCGCCAGAGTTTGTGACAATACGAAAATAACAGCTCCTTCAAGGCCAAAAGAGGCTGTCCTTGCAAAGGCTTATCTTCAGGGTTATCCCAACAATGAATCCAACGAGAGGATTTGTCCCTTATATCCTCTTGAAAATTCGACCCAAATTTAATAGTGCAGTGGATGCTACCCGTGGCCTTGGCCTCCAGGCAGGTGCCGTGCTCTGCCTTATCTCTAGCTTGGAGACTGTAGTCACGTGATCCTACCCGGAGACCCGATTGGCCTAAAAAAGCATAGCGTCAATTCTACTGTCAATACCGAGTGAACAGGACAGCTCCATACTTTCTAAGAAACTGCCCGATCCAAAACGTGACCCCCAAGAGGGAATCCAAGCACAAGGTGATCGGGGTGCGTGGCTAGCGTGGCGGTGCACTAATACACCTAGAGGTTTTAAGGGAGAGGAGAATGATCATTTTTGGTGTACAAGTACACTGGCTGGGCAACGGAGGGTGCATCTTTCAGAAAAAGGGTGCATGTGCACCTGATACACCCCACTACACCCTTTTTTTTCTTAGTGTGTAATAAGTGGCGAGTCACGACGAGAGCAGGAATGAACAGCCCTGGAGGTCGTGGGCACAGCTCAATTGGCTCCTTCCTCGGTGCTGCCCGAAGGTAAGACTTTTGTCTCTGCGTCTTTCTTAGCTCCTGTTCAAGCATCTCCTTAGTTTCCTTGTACCGCATTTGCCTAATCACGTTCGAGAAATGTATTCTGACAGTCATTAGCCGTTGGCGACCATCTCTCCACGCCCTTTTCGTCAAACCGTCAAACGGGTTGCGAGTTAATCGCGAGGCGGTCGACCTGTCAGACATTTTATCGTACGTGGGTTGTTTTTCACGCGCTGCTTCGTCAGAGTTCCTTCGCGTCGGTACGCATCGCTGCGTACCGATATCTGTCCTGGCCAGGTTCCTTTATCGGCCCGTGCATCTTATTAGGGAGTTGCAGTAGATCGTCTTTATCCTCCCGTAAAGAAAACGCGGAAGCTGCACATGCCAGCCGCCAGCCTTGTCTGCATAGTTCAAAGTCTTGCGGCGGATTATGCAGCGCCATGCGGTTGCTTAGCGTGCTGCGAAAACGGTCTACAAAAACTCCCTATTTTTGTGGTTGACCTCAGGCGACTGAAGCGAAGCGCGTAAGAAAAAACAAAAAAACATGTGTGGTTGGAGCTTTAATCTACTGCGGTAGTCTTCTTTTTCAATTGGTGTGAGCTTTGTAAATAATAATTTCGTGGGGGCCATCAAATATAAACAAGATGTATATCCCTATTGAAACATTAAATGTCTTTCCGGCACCACAGGGTGTGTTCACGTGCGACTAGCAAGCGGTGCACTCTTGAGTACATCACCATATTTGTATACGTGATGACAGACGGCGGCACCTGAACAGCAGCACGGGCCACAGTCAACGAGATAGCTATACTACGCAAATCTTTCTTCATTTCAGGTGACGTCATGAACGAAAACTCTGTGACTCTCGAAAAGAGAAGACCGAGGACAGCAGGTGTTGCTGACTGCTGGTTTTTGGAAATATCGGAATACGAACAATCAAGTGCGAAAAGGTTCCGTTGCTCTCCATGAGGAGGCAACGCCAGTGACTCACGATCGCCTCAACAGGAAACATTTTGATAAAGATTTCGGCAAATTGAATATGTTCAAGGTACTTCGTCTCGGGTAAGTGTCGCAGTGGCGTAACTAGATATGACGCCCTTCATGATGATAGTAATAATGGCATCATCATCATCATCATTATAATACTATTATGGGTGGACTCGGCTAGGCGCCCCCTCCCAGGTGGCACCCGGGGCACTTGTACCCCCCTGCCCCCCCCGCCTCCCCCCTAGTTACGCCACTGAAGTGTCGGCACGTTTGGCTTTTGTCCGACATCGTTTTGATTTAATATGTCGCTATAGCGGGCTCGGCCAACTTGAGGAAAAAGTTCTATTGTGACAAACGAGAAGGTCGAAAGACGGGAATGGAAGCTCCTTACCGCAGAAGCGTTGCAAATTCGGCAAAAAAAAAAATCACCGTTCATGAGCACACATTTCTTTTCCTCGCAGCAATCTCGAAGTTTGCCATTGCTGTTTGCTGCCGCAGTGAAAATTCTAACGCTTTGCACATTCTCTTACTCTACTCTTTTTTTATTGATTCGAAATTGTGCATATCCTGCAGCAAATTAGTTTGATGACTACAGTCCGGACTGGGCAGCCAAGAAACATCTTGGCTACACACGCACGCTTGACAGGCCCAACCCAAACCAAAAAGCTAACCGTGCCGACACTTCCCCGAGATAAAGTGCCTTGAACATAGTTGTTTCTCCAGGTGTTGGTGGAGGAGGGTTCAGCCCAGATCGTTAGGGACTTGGTGGCGGGCACGTTGCTGAGTGATGTGCCAACTTGCGCTGCTTTACTTCGACTATTTACATTTATTTACATAGTTACAGAAATACCAACTGAGACAACCATCTCGACCCCCCCCCCCCCCCCCCCCTACTTTGAGTCTCGGGTGAAGTCACTATAGTCTTCCCCCATTTCGCCTTTTGACATTTCCAACTCTCTTCCTCTCACTGATGAACGAACCAATCAGTTATAATCCCACATCGTCCACATGCTCCTATATGAACCAGTCGACGGTGAGGACTATCCGCGACTACCGTAAAACCATAGCAGTGGTCGAACCCTTGCAAGGTTGACGCCAAGTATCCCGTTGCAGGGCGCCATGCCAGCGCTAGTGATATTTGGTTGCAGTGTCCCGTGCACAAATCTAAAAATCTACAACTGAACAATTGCTGCCGAAACCACTATTGTTTGTTGTCGAATTGCGATAGCATTTCTCATGAGACTTACACCACAGATCACTGTGAATAAGACGACGCACATTTTGAGTGAACACTTTATTTTATGAATGGTTTATGACAATCATCGACGTCAGTGCGACCCTTTGAAATTGAGTGACTGCTTCGTATTTTGGGCGCGAATGCATACTGCCGCTGCGTTGTGGGCTGCTTGACCCGCCGCTGTTCGGCCAAGTTGGCGCAGGACACTTCAGGGGGCGACTTTCCCTCGTCTGCAAGCTAGATAAGAGTGCCCCATCCTGCGTCAGTTCTTGTTTGGGCTCCCAGTGCTCCTCTAGCATGGCGGCCCAGCTACGTTTCTCTGTCCAAGCCTGAGGCATTTTCTGTATGTTAATAAACCTTTACGGGATCGTCTGGTCGATCACCTGTGGGAGACGACGAAACTCGAAAGCCACATCATGTATGTGCTGCCACCTTCGAAGAGGATGCGGATGTGAAGGAGTGCGTACTGCTGCTCTGCATAGACGCGGCGCAGATTTTCCTCTTCCTTTTTTTACGAGGTACGAAATCTGGGTAAAGTAGCTAAAGAATGCGCATTAAAAAAGCAGCAACACCGCATGTGTTGGCAGTCCCCCCCACAGATTACTCGATTCTTGCTTCCTCAAGAGGAAGTCCAAGGCCTCCTCTAGAAGGAGACGTCGCCCCCACTCCGCGACGCCACCTTCCCGTGGCTCGAGGTGCTGCCATGTCGAAAGTCACAAGCCCCACACAAACAGACGTGCACTCACAATCTTCACTAACATACCCGCATACTCTACACTTGTCGTGATTTTTGTTGGAGTTTTGCCCGTTGAACAAGCGAGTCATTCTCGTTTCCAGGAGAGCGACCGAGCCATTTCGCAGGCGTGTTCGGATTTTCGGGTTTTGCAGAAGCTGGAATTCTGCATTGCCTGGTATCCTTGTCTTTTTTCCCTAGTTCATTCTTTGTCCTTGGGCGACAACAGACTGTCAAAGAGCAACACGGAGAAAAATTCGCTGCATTCTGTGGCCCGCGCGGACGCCAACGTTTATCACAAACACAAATACGGTGATGAACACAGAGTGCACCGCTCGCTAGCCTTGCGTGAATACACCCTATATGGTAAATGGTGTTCAAAGTAGTCCCTTTATGCATAGCTGATCAAGCCTGCATTCTCTTTTGCCTTTGCCGGTAGTAAATTGTGTCTGTTAGGACTGTTTGTGCTGATCCTATCTTGTGTCATTTATGTAATATATCTGTTCTTCACATTTATAATGGTGCAGCCCTGGTCAAGCAGGAGTTGCTAAGTGAACTCCTTGTTTTACTTCGCTCAGACGACACCACTGACATCACCAACACTGCCGAGGTTCAGGTTTCATGACAGATATCAATAAGAGTTCATGGTAAGTTGGCCTATCTATTTAGCAGTGTTGGAAGTAGCTCACTTGAGCTTTCATCACTGTTTTCACTGGCAGTTTCTTGCCTTAAGTCCTATTCTATTAAAATTGATGCAGCCTTCACGCCTCTGGGGTTTAGTGCAATTCGCAGAAATAGGTTGATCATAGTTGATACAGCCGTGGCTCATCATTAGAGTTGAATGCCGAGTTTCGCTTGGCAGATCTTTGGTCACTTTGGTCACTACAAAACATTATTTGCCATCCCAGGTACGAGCGGCGTGTCTGATTGGTTGGATGGTCACCGCGTTGACTTGGTGTCAGCGGCTGTCGTCGTCAGAACCTGGTTCTTGTGCTGCCACATCGTTTTTGTTGGTGGGCTGTCGTCATTGCCAACACTTGCGCTCCCCGTGTTCCCATTCAACATGGTAAGTGGTATACTCGTGGAGGCCTCGCTGCTACAGGTGCTGCCATGTTGCTCTGGCTCGTGGTGGCGCCACCGCCTTTACTTGTGCTCTCCGTCGTCCCTGTTGAAATAGCGACTGGAATTTGGACACTGTCAATGCCGCAGCCGGTCGGTTCTAGTTACACACCTTCAGTCGTACCCTTCTTGGGAATTCGTTCCCTCCATGTTGAGGTTCTAGTAGGAGAAATCCACCGCTGTTGGGTTACATGTCACAACAGCAGTCAATCCGCAGAGGGCCATGGCCGCGGGATCACACTTCTAAAATGTTAGAGCCTTGATGTGGACGTGGAGGCCGGTGAGAGAGGGATTTAATCTGCGTCTGGGCACATCTGCCCGGCGAACGAACTTGTGGGCGTGCCAAATGAATAGTGGCCAGACTGAGCAAGTCTGTCTTTTTTGCTTGGCGCTAACAATAGGTAATGCCTGAATCCTTCTTGCCCTACATAGGTGATAAATTCTAGGCACAATGTGTTAGTAGATAGCCACGATGTTATTGTTTAATTCGGAACAAGATTCAGAGTATGAGACATTCTCAGGCCAGGCAAACAAATTTCTGCTCACTTTAATATTGAAGAGCTCCCAGAGTTGCACATCATCAAGCAATCCTGAAGGCGATGCACCACATGTAATTACACTATTTTAGTTCTTAACTTACGAGGAAGGTGTCCAAGAAATTGTAGCCAGTGTTCGTTGCTTGCAAGAGCGGTGTGTTTTGCATTCAGTCTTGCACCTTGGCATTCCATTCACCGTTTTGGGATGAGGTGCTTTATTCTTGTGCATCCTTGGTTGTTTCCTTAGCCCTGAGAGGTGTTGCAGGTTTGTATGTTTTATTTTGGGGGAACCATGCAACGTTTTTATCTGGCATCTTTCTTTTTTTTATTGCTGAAAGCTGTTTGAAGTGTGCATTTTGTCCACCAAACAGCACAATGATAGGGAGCTTCACTCAAGTAAGTTTTGTGGCACACACCTCAAAGCATAATTGAAAGCATCGATGCATGCTTTTGATACCAAGGTTGGGGCTTCAAAAATGATCAGTCAAATCTTCCTATTTTTATTTCTATTGATTCTTTGGCATTCTAGATTTCCTTTGTAAGCTTGTTGTTCAAGTAAGCTTGTTCAACGTTCTGGGTCATAGTATCTGGTAGTTCCGTAATTATCATATACTTCATGCATTTGTCATTAGTCTCTTCTGAAGTTGTCACGGGTTCGTGGCCGACACATTTGGTGCTGCTTTGATTTAGAGGGTAAATATTGTTCGCTATAGATCTAGAAAACCTCATATATCCCTCACTTCAAAATTTTCTCGTAGACCTGATTTGGAAATAAGTTCCTTTTCAGTATGTGCATTTACTTAGATTGAAAAGCCAAAAGGCTTTTATTAATCGGCCACATGCAGAATAAGAACAGTGTTTCTGCCGCTTAGTGTGGGTAGTAAACGTTGGGGTTCGCATGCCAAACAAAACGCAAGCATTGTGTGTACAACTCCAGGACTTTTAAGCGGGGTTAGTGAGGAGCTTGAAATGTTTGTCAAGACCCTGCTGCTCACATATCTAGGAGAGGATAATTGGGTTTGATTTAACAAGCTATTATGGTGGTTTTAAAGCTCCTCTACAGCCCCACATGGAGTCACCTTGCATGCACTGATGTAGACTACTCGTTTCACATAGAGATGTGTGACCATAGTGATCGAACTCGTCCTTTTTTATTTGTATATTTGTGCAGTATTCGGAATAATTGGGAACTTAGCAAAAGGTTGGCATGTCACCGAGTAAACACGCCAGTGTACAGTGAGCTTCACTCTAAAATATAATGCACGAGCAGAAGCCAAAACTGATAACAGCTACCTAATGAGTAAATCGATGATACTGCAAAAACTGAAGCAGATCTTTCTGGGACTGTCGCCACTCGCCGATACAGTTATTGCATGACCTCCTTGTTTATTTCTTTGTTGCCCTTGGTTTCAATTTGCATGGTATTTTTTGTTACTCGGTTTATTAATTAGACTAGGACTGGATTGATGTTACCCTTAAAAAGACCCTGCAAGGACATTTTTACTGGTTTTTAATTTGCACCGGACCTGAGCGCACTGAACGTAGTAACGCAATCCATTCTTTCTTTTCTCGAATTTCGCTTTATTTTAAAATTTATAGGCAAATTAAAATTACAAAAACTAGCGAAAAATAACCTCCTTCATGACGTCCTTGGTTGCTCGAGGCCGTGAACTCGACGAGGGGTAGTGAGCTCAGCGAGCGGTCACGGCGGCCGCACTCTATGTCGACGGCTCGAGAGGGCGCCATTAAAGCATGTTCTGGATACACTCTAAAAAAAAAGGGTGTCATGGGATACACCCATAGGGGGTGTAAGGACTTGTCACATATACTACACCCTTTGGGGGAACACTTGCACACCCCAAATATGGGAGTACGTGTACACCCGTTGGTGTGGTGCACATGTACACCTTTTTCTACAGATATCTCACACGAAGGGAACACAGGTGCACCCCATTCAATGGTGTACGGCTACACCTCTTTCTACACCCAATGAAATGAAAGGGAACACAGATGCACCCCGTTCGTAGGTGTACCATTGCACCTCTTCATAAACCCGCCTCACTCAAAGGGAACACAGATGCACCCCACTCAATAGTGTACCATTACTCCCCTTTCTACACCTCAAAGGGAACACAGGAGCACCCCGTTCAATAGTGTACTGTTGCACCTCTTTCTACACCCACTGAATTCGAAGAGAACACAGATGCACCCGATTCAAAGGTGCATGGTCAGACCACTTTATGCACCCGCTTCCTAACTAACTTCATAAACCTATTTAAGACATCAAGGAAACCCTTAAAAAATGTATGCGCCCCGGTGATAGCAAAAAAGCAGGTAAATGGACACACGGGATTGTTTTCAAATCTCATAGAAGTTTATTAGACAGCTTATTCTGTAAACAAGTAAAAACTTGCAAGCAATCCGTGATATGTGAAGAGGTACGAAGAAGCTGTTACACAACTGAGAAGATTACTAAGCAAACAAGAAACGGAAGTGAGTCTTAGGCAGTGTCTATTCTCCAAGTAGCCGGCAGAATTATTTCCACGAAATTCCACCCGCAGTCGCCATTCATTCATCGAACGACGTTTCGTCGACGGCTGTACCCGCGAAGTGACGTGTATGGGGGGGGGACAGGTTGGTTAACATTTTTGTAATGAGCCGCCGCAGACTCTCGGGACGAAGCGGCGTGAACGGGTGGGCTGAGTCGGTGAGCACGCGCCTCAGAGATACACGCGCGACAAAATGTCCCTACAGCGTCCATTTCGCGTAACGAGTCACGATGAAACGTTAGTGTCGATGAAACGTCTCTACAGAACGTGTATCAACGAAAACGTGTTTTCACAGAACGCCAGGAGATTAAGAAAGTCAGTATTCCACATGCAGTTGTCACATGATTGTAGTCAGTATAATGGCAGGCGACTGCCGATAGAATTTCGGGGAAATTATTCTCCCGGCTGCTAGAAAATAGACACTGCCTAATTCTAGAGGTAATCCGGAACGGAACGGTCAACATCTTGGAAACCCTGAGATGGGGAACGAGAAAAAAACGAATGAACAAAACAAAATCTCAAAACATTGTTGCAAAGGAGTAGGTTGCAGAGCACTTACGATGAAAATACCGGACTCGAAACATGTAATCCGAAATATATGTCGACGAGGGCACTGCAGCACAACACAAACACAAAAAAGAAAGGATAGGGCTCCGTGAAGATTCAACACGATGTGGCAGAAGCAGTAATTTGCCGAACCGAACGCAAAACACATCACATGAATTCCTTGGGCTTTTTTGAAGAAATCGCTTGTTGCCGATATACGCGTAGGACTTTTCAAACACTGGAAATCTTGATACACTCGAATACGTTGTCGCGGACGAAATCTACGGCAGCCCCGCTGGTCGCAGCACAGCACACAAGAATCTAGGCCGATAATCAGACATTCCGAGGTCGGGAAAAGCTACTACGTCATCCGTGAAACGTTTACCACATGATCACGCTCCTACCGTCACCCGCGCCAGAACAGCGGAGTCGAGGGATGAAAAACCTCCGGTTCATTGGTCCGGCAACTGCGCACCTTCTTCCATGCTTTCAGCTTAGAGAGAGAAAAAAAAAGAAAATAGCAACTCTTTCAAGGCCAAAAGGGTGGGCGCGCTCGCAAAGGCTTAACTTCAGGGGTAACCCAACAATGAACACAACGAAAGGATTTGTCTCTTATATCCTCTTGAAAGTTCGACCAAAAGTTAATAGTGCAGAGGATGCTACCCGTGGCCTTGGCCTTCAGGCAGGTGCCGTGCTCTGCCTTATCTCTAGCTTGAAGACTGTAGTCACGTGATCCTACCCGGAGACCCGATTGGCCTAAAACAAGCATAGCGTCTACTCTACTGTCAATACCGAATGTACAGGATAGCTCCATACTTCCTAAGAAACTGCCCAACCCAAAAAGTGACCCCCAAGAGGGAATCCAAGCACAAGCTGATCGGGTCCCGTGGCTAGCGTGGGGGTGCACTGATACACCTAGAGGCTTTTAAGGGAGAGGAGGATGCTCATTGTCGGTGTACAAGTGCACTGGTTGGGTAACGAAGGGTGCATCTTTCAGGAAGAGGGTGCATGTGCGCCCGATGCCCCCAACTACACCCTTTTTTTCTTAGAGTGTAGGCTGTATGAAGCGGGCAGCCAGGACGGCTCGCATTGCATTTGCTGCGCGATTAAACACTAATTTGGCATGACACTTTATTGGCCACAAACGACAGCAAACGCGGGGTGAAGATCAGTTCAGAATGGGAGCCACTTCGCGCTGCCATGGCAGCGCGAAGTGGCGGTATGCATACCGCCAAAAGGCCAAACATCAAGCCATAGCTGCTCGCCGAAGGCCGTGGGAACGCTCGAAACCGGTCGAATGGTCCAATCCGTACGACCGCAGCGCCGCCGCGTACATCCGGGACCTTTCTACGCTCGCCGCTCGTTGGCGCCTGATCCCACTACACATTTCTAGTATGCGCCGCCTTTTCCACCGTTTGGTGGCGGGTATGTCGACGGGTCATTTCTTGTTTCTGTACTTTATAAACTGCATTTGTTTCTTTTCTGATCTAAAATATTGAACAAAAACTACTTTAATGAATAACTGAAACGGTTCGCGCCACTTATATTTTGTATTTCGACAAAAAAGAAGCTATTAGCGGCTCTGACCAGTAGTAAGCCAAGGACCTAAGACGTCACATATCGCGCACTTTTGGCACCACGGGTCGCCACCGTAGGCGGAGGAGGTTTCCGCGTCGTCCGCTTAAAATATGACGCTCTGATATTATACTCTCTGCGTCCCCGCTGACTTGCCGGAACGCCGAGGAACGTGGAAACCGCAAAAAAGGTAGACGCGTAAATATGATTGCAGGGCCCCTTTAATAGGTTGGCGTGACATGTATATCTCGAGGCCCAATTAATGTGCAATTTATTCTGATAAGTAAAACAAAAGAAACAACAAAATATTCAAAACAATGTCGTTTTTTTTATCCCCGAAACATTTTTTGGTTACGGCGTTAAAACTGGTAGTGTAACGCAATAAAAGAACTGTGCTGCGACCCTCCAGACTGCGCCGTCAGATGATGCATACATCCTGCAACATAAGTGCAGGTCCAGCTTTTCTTTGGGGTGCTTTTTGTGAGATAACATGAAATTGTTGTGGTCATCACCATCAAGGTGGTTTCTTGTCTGCATGTTCACTGCTTGAGTGACATAGCCACTGACAAGCCGCTTCACTGGTACTAAATTGAACTACTTGACAAGTTGCTTAAACAATAGTGGCATACAAATGGCAGTACAAAAACAAGCTAAAGAACCACAAGTAGCGCTAGTCTTGTCACTTCATCAACTTGTCATTGTCCTTAGCACTATTTGTGTTTTGCTCCTCTTCACTGCTCTTGATCTGATTCTGAGCAAATAAATAAGGCTGCCCAATAAAATTACACCGTTCGTCAAATTATTAAACATTTCTCTGTAAAATGTATTCCCCAGGTCAAGTCTCGTCGTCACAATGAGTCGCACAGTGAATCGGCTAAGCAATGGTTGATGAATATGATGTAGTTCTTCTTAATCAGCAGCACACTTCAATCTCTCTTCTGCATGACGCCTATGTGTCGGAGCGGATGACATTGTGTTTCCACAACAGCCGATGGGTTTGAAGCGGGTGCTTAATGCTTGTGAGCCTCCACCATTGAAATTTTAACTTGTCACTTACTCTAGAACTTGACAATGCAGCTTTGCAGATTTTATGAAGTTTGCGGAACCGGCGTCAGAGACGTTCAACTTGGGAGAGGTTTATAGGGCTAGAAAAATAATAACAGCACGTCATCACGCACAATTTTCTGTAATAGAAGAACGGTGCCCAAAGAACTGTAGCTAGTTTTAAAGGGGTACTCCGGCGATTTCTTCATGGTCCCCGATTTGCATGAAATTTTGCTAAACTCTCCAAACAACATTGCTAAAATAGTATCCCAAATATTGGGTCAAAATAATTTTTTTTCGCGAAGTTATTGAATTTACAGTTTTGGTCCTCACCGTGTTTTTCAAACTGAAAGTCTCTACTGGCAACAACGAAAAAGTGACATCAGTGGAAGGCAGGGGTTCACTTTTTGGGCTGTAGAATTTGTTCCCAACTGATTCGAAGCAGCTTCATGGTGTCAAATGAATGCTTTGGAAGCTCGTTTCAGTCCCCGCGCTCCAGCACGGAACTAATGATTGTCACATTCTATTTTTTAGACTGCTTGCTTGACTGGCAAGCCTACCCGCCACTGACGTCACGGCACTGAGAAGTGCGGGTATATTTGAATGTTGGTTTTTGCATCATTTTCATTTGACGATTTCACAATAACTAATATGAATTTCGCGATACTAAATAGCATACCAGAAAGGGTAAAGGCCGGGGAGTCAGAAAATATAGTTAGTTGAGGTAGCTCAAAAAATCGCCGGAGTACCCCTTTAAGTGTCACTCACTGAGGCACTTGGCGTATTGTATTAAAACCTGCATTTTGCTGTTCTGTTTTTTGTTCCAGGACCCAGTGTTACATTCTTGTGGCTTTTTGTTTGTTTCCCAATTCCTGAAGGGGGTTACAGGCTTATCATGTCTCACAGTGTTTTGGTGAGTGTATCTTTTATTTACTGCCTGGCCAATCAAATCGAGTGGCTCGGCAGAAAACTCTCTGCAGTTTCAGGATGTTTGAGGGTGTGTTCCCCTTCGAACGTTCTGAAATGCCACCAATGTTTTTTGTGCTGCATTACTCTACTCTGTTTAATGACTAGCTGATAACGTGGCACAAGCTGCATCCTCATTGGACCAGTCATATGTTTATCTTTCGCCTAATGTTCACGCTTCCGCACAGAACCATGTCCAGAAGGCGGGGTCAGGCAATGAAAGGGAGTTGGTTAATAGGTCCGGTGGGTGCATAGTTCCCACTGCATTAAGCTTACAAGTGTATGGGAATTACTCAAACTTTAAATAGGTCACATTACTCGAAGCTTGTGGAACACCTGAGAAGTTTTTTTAGAATGTTTTTTACCATATTTTCTCGCATTATGAACACACTTGCAAAAGGAACATAACCCCCACAATGAGCATCAATATTCAGACTTCTTTTCCCGCCTCGCGTAATGAACGCACCTCCGATTTTTGACTCCGTGAGTCTCGAACTGCGTCCAACTCAGCTAGCCACCAAGCCAATTTTCTATCGCCGCCAAATGGCCAAGCCACGTCAATCCAAGCCAAGCATAGCAGTACACGCTGTCATGGCTGCAAGTTTGCAGTGGCGAAAGTGATCAATAGTGAAACCGTGCGGCGGACACACCTAACAAAGCTGGGGTTAAGGAATTGCCCAGCCCCGGACATGTTTCGCCCACCGGATGCATTGATGTCAATAAACATGTGGTCGTCTGTGATCCGCTTTCGGACAGTGCAATTATGAATGTGGTTAGGCCTAAGAACGGTAGCTTCGCTGCCCATGCTGAGTGAGCTTCCCTATTTAAAAAAACTTGCATAAAAAATTTCTATGTCCAATAAACGCATGTGATCCAATAAGATCATATAAGAACATACAAGAACCTTATAAAGACATGAAAGAACATTATAAAATTATATAAAAAGTTATAAAAAACTTTTCAGTTTTTTATACCTTCTTATATCTTTCTTACATTGCTCATACATTCTTATAAGCTTTTTTGTATATTCTTATATGATCTTATTTGATCATGTGCGTTTATTAGACAAATAAATTTCCAATACATATAAGACTTTTTTACTAGGAGGGCGTTTTTCCTTTGACAAAAGGCACACCAAAAGCACCCTAAAAAGGTTTTCAATTTATAGAACATGTTTGCCGTAGCGTGCCCACAACCAGCCGTGGGTGCGCCTCCGTTGGAGACATGCCACAGTACCCTGCCGTGTCATACTGGCACCCAAAATGATATTTTTGCAGTGTGTAAATGCAGAAATTAACCCCACATAATGAACACCCCCCAAATATGTGTTGATTTCAGAATAAAAAAGCGCGTTCATTATGCAAGTAAATACGGCAAAAAAGTGAATGATGACTGAAACCTCACAATTAGGAATTTGATAAATTCGCCAACCAAGTCCTACAACAAGGTCCCGACGCTTCAAAAACAGCTTGGATTTTCTTTCAGGGGTGACTGTTTCTAGATATGGGACAGCAGCTTTGTTTCCTTCTACAATGATGCTCTCTTTTTCACATTGTTAGGTGGCTTAGTCCGTTCATGTAAGATGATAGCAATGTGCCAGTGGACCTTTTGATATTTCCTGGTGTTGTTTGGATACACCATGATTATAAAAAGCCGCTGGCAGAAGTTTGTCTCAACATTTATGATGTGGGTGTTTGCAAAGTCTATTCGATGGTCATTTTCCTCACAGTGCTCTGCAGCAGCGCTGCGCCCGTGGTCGAATTTGCAGACATTGTTTTTGTGTTGTCGAATTCTTTCTGGGAAGTTTTTTGTTTCGCCAATGTAGGTGGCAGGGAACTCTGTGCATAGACTTGAATATACAATGTCCTGCGCTCTTTGTTTAGAGGGACGATCTTTCGGTTGCTGCACCATACGTCCAAGTGTTGCTACCGGTTTGTGGGACGCCCGAATACTTTCTTTTGCCAGCGTACGTGACAGCACTTCGCTAGTCCCCTTTATGTGGGGAACACAGATGCGGGTGTGTGGACAGAAATTTTTTCAAATGTCTAAGCTTTTCCTCAACCAGGCAGACCTCTGCCGTAATGTTTAAGTTCAAAACTCGCACTGCATGTGGTAATGACTCTTGGTCTGCGAAAATGCTTGTTTTTAGTTTGGTATTTCTTGAGCATAATGTGGCAAATGACAAAGGCTACACTACCTCATTATGACCCCACTAAAAAGAGCTATACACTCCATATATTGTCCTGGCATGTTCTTGCTTTGAAAAACATTTTAACGCACAAGATCAACCTATTTCTTAACCCATTGCCTGGGAATCCATATTAAATAAATATGGGGACTCTCTTTGTCCCCATTTTGTCTATACTTTTTGGTACCAAACTTTTCTTGCACTGCCATCAATGCTTTATTCTTTAAAGAAAATTTATTTCCGACGTTGGGGGATAGATGGTGCTCCCTCCCGTGCGATAAAAAGAGTGAGCGTGTAAGGACGCGCTCCCCAAGACCAACTGGAAAGTGGTGCATCTATGCGGGCGCTCCCATGCTGCTGTTAAAAGTCCCATGCTTCTAAATGTTTTATCAAAGGTAATACATAAATCCTTGTCTAATGTGAAGTCAACATATACATTAAATTCAAGTAATGACATAATGACAACATGTCTGTGCCCACAAGCTGCGTGCACGTGGACGAATGTCGCCATCTGAATGGATGTATGACCGTCTTGGCTGCACTGGACAAAAGGGGAGAAGAGTGTCGATACTTAAAGGGGCACTGACACGTCAAAATTATATTTTTTTATTATCAGATACGATTGAAAACGATGCCGGGACATTACCCTCAAAATTCGAAACTTGAAAATTCAGTATTTGTGAATTAAAAAAACAATTTCCAAATGCCGAATTTGAAGTTCCCGCGCGATCCGCGCCAGTGCAGTGAGTCAAATTTTGCGGTCTCCTGCGACTCGACCTTCTTTCGAACGTTCGCTCCACGCTATGAAGCAAAGCGCCGTTGCCACGGCGACCCCAAGCGAGCCCAAGGTGAGCCTGTGGGATAGACGGGCGCCGGCGCGGGAAAAAACCTGTTTCTTCCCCGACTCGCCGACGAGCGCCGCCAAGTTTTCCGAGGGAGGGCACAAATCTAGGAAGCAACATCACACCGAACTCTGATTTTCGGTATTTCAAAAAGAGGGGCCGTAGTGCGTTCGCAATTGCGTTAAAAAACATGTTATACGATTGCCGTTATTAAATGCTATAGAAATGTCACCTACAATGATTCTAAATTTCCTGATTTTTGACGTCACCGATCAAACGAAGCGAGGAGGTGAGCGGCGGGAAATATAAACGCCAATACTAAAAAGGCGCGCGCGCGCGCGGGAAAATTTGTTTTCGCGATGCGGTTTTTTTGCGTGTCTATGACTACAACTTGCATCGTTTTAGACAATAAAAAAATACGACCTTTGGGTTGTCAGTGCCTCTTTAAATGTAGCTTTCTAGGGGCTACTATTATTTTAAATATGCAATTTTTATTTGCTCTGTCAGCTCGCACCTTAATGGACTATGGCAATGTTGAGAATCAAGTCAAGGCCAGCCTCTTATGATTTCTGTCCCGGGGACACTATGCTCTTTTAGGTAAGCTTCTTCATTCTCTTAAGAGACATAAGTAGACGCTTTTTTCCAAGACAAGAAGGACGAAATAATCTCTGGAGATGGGGAACAAGAGGACAAAGGAGATTTGTGTTTGTCCTTTGTACCCCTTTTCCAGGGATTATTATTGTATTCATACTTATTGCATTATTGTGGAGTTCACATTTTGACAACCTATGGTTGTCAAATTCCACAACACAACATGTGTTGGTGGAAGTTAAAGCTATTGCACATTCAAACATTTTGTGAAATACAATAGAACCCTGCTGGTGCGTTTTTAGGCGGTCACAATAAATAATTATAACATGAGAGAAAATGTAACAACTGAAAATGCCCTTGGGATAGCTATAGATGTTTCAGGAAGCTATATTTTCTGTGTATTTCACCTTAGCTTTCATGGCTGTAAAAAAATTGCCTTATTTTATAGGTTGACAATTTTCTCAACACTTTTTGAAATTCTGGCTGAACTGTTTTCAAACAAGCCTACATTTGCCCACAGCAGCTATGGGCATTGCGTGCGCAGAAACTAGAATCGTGGGAGCAGACATGTCTGTGCATGCGCTGTGCCGACAGCCACGCCACCGCAGTGGTGCGACGTGAGAGCCACATGTTTGTCTATGGTTGCAGTTAAGAAATATTGAAATATAAGGATGCAAAAGTTCTGAGCCCATCGAGCTAAACCATAGCTCCCTCACAAATCACTGCACCCTGCATGCCATATCAAAGCAATGGGGCATGATTCAATCAGCACTGTTTGAACATGGAGGCATGGAGGAGGCAAAAGAAAATGGGGTGTCGTGAGAGCCCCATTATGCTCTTACGGTGTCTTACACGATAAAGCAAGAAACACAATGCAGAAAGGCAAGGAGGTGTAATAAAGTGAGTAAAACAAAAGTAACAGAGTAGCCGTGTGTCTCTAGTAGTCATACCAGCCACCTTGAGTGGCAGTTTTTGGGCATAAGAACCGGGAAGGCAGTGCAGGAAGCCTGTAGTTCAAACAAATAAATATTTATGGACGTTCGACAGGACAGGCGTTAGGGAACATAACAGCCGAGAATACACATGAGCTAGGTTCTTCTGTGCACGTTATCGAATGTGCTACAAGAATATTTGTGCTGGTTATATGCCAATTAAATTAGCATATTTTTCTTCTTTTAGCTCACACCTTACAGACATGTCAGGAAGTAAGGGAAGGCCATTTTTGAATTCATCGTTTATGTATGGGCGATTAACTCAGTCATTTTAGAAAAAAAAACACGTCATTTTAATAACATTGTGATAAATAAATTTTGGTTCTTTAAATTGTTCTTCAATCTTTGTTTTCTTCCCATATTGCAAGCAAACACTATATGTATCAGGCCCTGAAATCCCACCAGTACGATAAAGGCACTGCCGAAACCAATGATGCTATTCTTATCACAGT
This sequence comes from Ixodes persulcatus, assembly GCA_013358835.2. Lineage (NCBI taxonomy): Eukaryota > Metazoa > Arthropoda > Arachnida > Ixodida > Ixodidae > Ixodes > Ixodes persulcatus. Next base: position 7,439 of record JABSTQ010010593.1, on the reverse strand, counting down.
TTTTCGGCTGGCCAGCTGAAAGTTGACGAAACATTGACAGTGGCGAAATGGCTACGAAGGTCGATCAAATGACGTCTAAACTATGATATACAATCCACGACCGCCAACCATGGATGGCAATCGTCGTTTAGACGTGATCCGATCGACCTTCATAGCATTTTCGCCACCTTGAACCTTTCGCCATTTTATTGGCCATCGCCAGTGTATCGCTATCCTAGTGCCATACTAATGTCAATTGTCAATTAGAAGCAATAAAAAGGCTATTAAATTTATAGTCTTTTTATCTCCTCCAATAGCCAAATGATGGTAGTACGGCACCAGGATAGCGAAACACTGGCGATGTTCTATAAAATGGCAAAATATTGACGGTGGCGAAAAAGCTACGAAGGTCAATCGGATTACGTCTAAACGACGACGATTACCACCTATAGCCAGTTTATCAACACCGATTGCCATTTGGCAATAATACGTACTTCAAATGTCGTTAACCATTTTTATAGGGGGTATGGCGCTTAGCCGCGCTCCGAATTAAAGCCCCTTCTTGTTTTAAAAGTAGCGCAAAGTGTTTCGATGCACGAGGCACGTGCAACGTGCAGCCCTTGGAAAGTTCATGGCGGCACAGCGCAGCAGCGAGCTAGTGGCGCACGGCACGTGTCTCGAGCAGTTCCACAACAATGAATGTCGCCACTTTTCTCAGGATAGAGGGGCTTTACTCCAAGTCGGGCGCGAGTGAAGCCACCGGAAGTTCGATGCTTGTCGCGGAAGTCGAGTGTCTGTTGGGTTTTATTGTGAATTTGGTTGATGTTTTGGTTCGCGCTTTCCTACATTTTTACTAGGGTTTTCATAATTACTTTTAATACTCAATCTTTCGAATGAGGCATTCCCTACTGAAAAAAAACATTTGAAATGCAAGCGGGTGGGAAACTGGTCGCCCGTTTGAATCAAATGGGTGGCAAACCTGTCGATCCGTTTGGCTCAAACGTGATTATGGGATACGGGTACCTGTTTGAAACGGTACCCGTTTGAAACGGTACCCGTTTGATACGAGTACCTGTTTGATACGGGTACCTGTTTGATACGGGCATCCGTTTGATATGGGTGCCCGTTCGACCAGGCACGTGACCACACATTTGAATGCGCCATTCAGATTGGCAATTTATTCGCTAGCCCTAAATGGGTATCGTCTGGAAGGTTGGTTATCTTAAACTTATTTAAGACGTCCCGAAACTCATAGACCTATTTCTAACATGGAGGCAACACGCGGAAAAAATCGTTCTCGCGCAGGTGCTTGCAAATGGGCAGGAAAACAGACACAAAAGATCGTTTTCAATTCGCGTACAAGTTTATCACAACTTATTCCGTATACAAGTACAGACGGGCAAGCGTTCTGTGAAATGTGAAGAAGCACTATTATACTCCCGAGGCAATTTCAGACTATATGGCAAACTTTGGGAAAAATTATTCTCCCGGCTGCCGCGACATTAGACGCTGCATAATTCTATAGATAATCTGGAAGAGAACGCGTAAAAGAACGGTCAACCGTTGCCAACAAGGAGGTTGCAGTGCACTTACCATAATAATAGCTGACTTAAAAGATGTAATCCAAAATATAAGTCGACACGGTCAAAGCAGGACAACCACACAAACACAAAAACGAGAAAGAAGGCTCTTTGAAGTTTCGGCAGTTTGATACTTTAGACCCATGTTACGCATAAAAAAACAGGACGCGGGATGGCCAAAAAAACATGCTTTTCGTGCAAGGCTCGTCAAATTATGAGGCGCTGGAGAAATGCAGCCTTCTGCGTTAAGTCCTTATTTCGAACTCTTTTTGTTCGCCTTCCGCCCATTGAAAAGCATGCGGGAAGGGCCTTAGAACGCACCTGGTATCGCTGCGCCGCAGCGTTCTTCCGCAACATATAGTTCGTCTGCTTTCCTCGCCGTCACCATGGCAACGAACGCCGAATGAATGGAAGCACGCACGGTACCGCCACGTGAAGCCAGCAAGAGCTGACGCCATTTTACGAACGCCGTCTGCTATACTCTGTTTCACCTTATGTTGTACCGCAGCGAAGGCTACAAGCGCGATCTCCTTGCTCTGGGGCACATCTCGGCGGCACAAGCTCTCGTGCATTAGGGGCGGCTGCCGACGCTATGAGCTCGCGCTTCTAGCCTTCGCTGCGGTACAACATAAGGTGAAACGGAGTATAGCCAAAGCCGAACGCGGTATGTCAGATCAACCGCCACCGCCGCTGCGCCGCAAGCAAAGACGATGAAGCTGAGACACGCCGACGGCGATCGAGCAAGCAACAACACCGTGGGACGACTGCAACGTCGGCATTTATTGGGATCAAAGGCCGCTTTCGCCGGTGCGCCGCTAGCGAAGACGACGAAGCTGAGGCACGCCGACAGCGAATGGGCGAGCAACAGCACCGCGGGACGACTGAAATGGCAGCATTTATTGGAATCAAAGGCGCGAAATAAGCAAGAACAATTTTTATTTGAATCATAACACGCGATATCCAAGTTGGGAACCACACAACGTTCCTGGTTCTTTCCTGTGACCTTTTTACAAAGACACGGGGTGCCGCATTCGGAAAACAGCTCCGTTTGAAAATATGGGGGCCCTGATAGGGCCGTTTAGACCGCTACCAGAACCTATAACTGACGTAACGAGCACTTGACAAGCGGTTGGCGCATAAGTCGTCTTTATGCACGCAAGCGGGCGACGGGCGCAGCGCAGCGGATCACTCGAAGTCACCGGGGCAGTCAGAATCCTCGCCCTGTTTGCTTCGGGGCTCTAGATTTTGGCGGCCGCGGCGACGAACGACTGGAATCTATCAGTGTTTCCGCGCGCCTACTCTCTCCTCCAAAATATGAACTTTGCAAAGTGACCAGTGAAATGGTGGCTCTCGCGCCGTCCAGATGGAAGAGAGTTTTTGACGTGGGCCCAGGTGCCCTCCACGGTATTGGTGTGCGCACAAGTGTTCGCGTCGACAAAGTGTAGTTTGTGGTTGACGGTGAGGTGCGTGAAGCGAGCGTCTTCTGCAAGCTTGCGACAGCCAGCCCAACAGTCAGTGATTATTCTTGTTCCAGGGCGGACCCACTCGGCTATTAGCCCTTGCAGGGTTTTAGCGTCACAGGTCTCCACGGGAACAAAAAAGCAGCACCCGCTGCAACGCTCCACACCGCCGAAAGCCCACTGGCCAGGCCTTAAATACCCGCGATGGTACTTTCGCCGACCGAACATACTCTCGTCTAGTTCTACAGTCACGCCTTCGCCACCAATCATGCCTGAATGCTTAAAGACGGCATTTACCACAACCTCCCGACAAAGGCTCGCCCAATGAATTATTGTCTTACGTGCGATATCAGTCTCCCGCTGAATGAGGGCGCACGGTAGGTTCTGGCACCGGAGGATGATTTTCATAAGTTGGAGAAGCGTCAGGTGCGATCCTTCGAAAAAGGAACCGCTCCGTAGCGAGACCTCGCCCCGGCACTGAACTTTGACCGGCTTCCTCTTGTACACCGCACGAGTCATCGACACACAGCACCCGCACGTGTAGCCATCCGCAGATCTATCGCGGACTTGCAGCTTGTCATCGCAGCTTTGCACTCTGGACACGCACGAAAACCCAGGAGCCAGGAGCAGGCCCATGCGCTGAAGCAAATTAATGGCTTCAAGAGAGTCTTTCATGGCGTCATGAAGACGGCACAAGTTGAACTCCATGGCACTGCGATGCTCGCCTCTGGAAGAATAAAGCGCCGAGGGGGAACTGGGGGAACTGCGCGCTTCTTTGGATTTATTATGCTTATTTTATCCGCCATTTTATACCTCGTGACACAATTCCAACTAACTCATTGGTTGATCGGTCGGACCACACCATCGCGTGACAAAAAAAACGCCAAACGTATGTCCACAGACGGCATCGTCACAGAGAAGGGAGCAGTCGAACACAACAACAAAATAAAGTAACAAAGTGAATAAAAAGAAAAAAAAAATAAGAAGAGAGCCGTTGGATTTTCGGACGGCGTCTTCTTTGATGAGAGAAGTCGTGGCATCCTCTAGGGAAAAGAAACAAAAAAGAAAACAATCAAGGAACATTCCGAGCAACACCTCTCATCAAAGACCACGCCACCCGAGAACGGCTTCCTTTTTATTTTTATTTTTATTCACTTTGTTTCTTTATTTTGTTGGGTCCGACTGTTGTCTTTGTAACGATGCTGACCGTGGCATCGATCGTTATGATTCAAATAAAATTTGTCCTTGCTTATTTTGCGCCTTTGATTCCAATAAATACACCCGTTGCAGTCGTCCCGCGGTGTTGTTGCTTGCTCGATCGCCGTCGGCGTGTCTCAGCTTCGTCGTCTTTGCTTGCGGCGCAGCGGCGGAGGCGGTTGATCTGGCATACCGCATTCGGCTCTGACTATATTCTGTTTCACCTTATGTTGTACTGCAGGAAAGGCTATAGGCTCGAGCTTCTTGCTCTGGGTGTCCCTGGGGTCTCTCCCTCGTGTGAATGCCCCTTATCAGACCTTATTTATTTATTTTTAATTGGTTTAAACCTGTTATACCGTTTGGTGTTGCAGGTAGAGAGACAAATTTTATTTTTATTTATTTTTGCTCTCACTTAGAAATTCACCAAAATTCCTTGCTCTGGGGAAGATCTCGGCGGCACAACCTCTCGTGCAGTAAGGGCAGCTGTCAACACTATGAGCTCGCGCTTCCAGCCTTCGCTGCGGTACAACGGCGTTCGTAAAATGGCGTCAGTTCTTGCTGGCTACACACGGCGGTACCGTGCGTACTTCCATTCATTCGGCGTTCGTTGCCATGGTGACGGCGAGCGGCGCAGCGATACCAGGTGCGTTCTAAGGTCCTTCCCGCATGCTTTTCAATGGGCGGAAGGCGAACAAAAAGAGTTCGAAATAAGGACTTAACGCAGAATGCTGCATTTCTCCAGCGCCTCATAATTTGACGAGCCTTGCACGAAAAGCATGTTTTTAGACCAGAGTTTGGACATAGTTTTTTTTACAACAACATGGGTCTAAAGTATCAATGTACCGAAGTTTCAACACGATGCGGCGCACAAGCTGTCATTTGCGGAACACAACAAAACCGCAAGAATTCCTAACTTCTTTGAAGAGTCGCTTGTTGCCGATATAGGCCTCCTGCGCTGAAGCTTCGAACAAACTGTAGCGCCCTCCTTTTGGGTAGTACAAGCTCAACTGATTGAGCCTCGCACTACTTATGGCACGTTGGTTGAGCTTTTTAATTTTGTCTTGTGCTGAAGAATGAAAAAACACCTTTGGACGCTAAATATCGGCCAGACTCAACGCCGCAAGACAATCAAAAGTGCCAAATTCATGACACCACCGCTAGGGTACGCGTCTCTTATCTCTGGGTGGTGACGTCAAAACACCTGTGAAGCGATGCTTTAATTTTTCTTTTTCTTTGTCATGTCTACTTTTGAACGCGCGGAACGGCTGTTCTTGCTCACGCGCTTAGCGTCTTAGCTTTGACGGCGTTCGAATTTTTGTTGTTTCTTTGTATTTTCATCGTGATCTCGCGCTCGGCACCAGAGCTGGCACGCTTCTGCATGCGTGGCAGTTTGAGACGCTAAAGTCTGTACTACCCAAAACAAGGCCTTTTCGCAGCACCCCCTGGGCAACGCAGGAGGCCCATTCGCGTAGGACTTTTCGAACACTGATAGCTTTGGTGCACAACCAATACGTTGTCGCGAGACATCCTAATAAGACCGCATGGTTAGACGACAGATCGGAGCAGGTAGGACGAGCGAAGTTCAAACTGCTACTGAGAACACGCAGACAAAGAAAAAAAGTGGCTGCTGGGCGCACCCTTCCGGATCTCGACGCTTATCAGCGTGTAGCTCGCGCGCTGCTGCGGGTCACGTGACAGAGCTGACCAGAGAGGAGGAAGGGGGCAAGGTCAAAACGCTGGACACCGGGACGCACCCCATCCTTCCATATAAAAAAAAAAACATCAACAAACAAGACTCGCGTTTTTTTTTTTTTTGCAGTTAATGCTAGGGGAGAGGGTGCACTAACCGCTGTAACGCTGTACACGCGCTTTCCTCCTCTCTTCGAATTGGAACAGAAAGTTGACTATGGCTACGTTTACATGGATGCGATCGAAGCGCATCGAATCGAGCAGAAACCAATCGCACGCAGCCTGTCTTCCTACTTCTTCCTCTTCTACCCATCTGGTACCAATCAAAATAGTCAAATCTCGATTCGATGCGCAACGGTCGCATCCATGTAAACGCAGCCTATGCCGCGTTCGCAGCCTCGGAAGGCAGGCAAATTTTTTTAGAACGCTTGAAACCTGTAAATGGCGCGCGGCGGCCTAAGGCTCGGCTAGCGCCCGAGCCTTGAATTGAGGCGAAACGGAGTCAGGAAGTGTATTCTTTCACACGGTCGCGTCCTCTGCAAGAGAGGTTCGAGCTGAATAAGTAAATTGAAGCAACAAAGAACGCCAAAGTTTTAAAATTTTGTCACAAATATTGGCTCGGCAACGTCGCATGTTTACGTAAAAAAAATGTTTATTGTTGTTGCAGTATAAGCGAACATCAGCTCAATCAAAATATAAATATAATTTTTTTTCATTACGCGGACGATTGTAAATCGATGAACCGGCGCTCCCGGCTTTCCCGAAACAGGCTGCCACTGCTGAAACTGGCGTGCCCATGGCCCCGACCTGTACGTTCAGTATTAAACGGGCTCCGGAGAGCCGTTTGATTAAACCGGTACAGCTTGCCGGTGAACGGTCACCCGTATGTGCAACATGGTCACCGGTTTGAGCAAACGTGCGACAACTTTGCCCAAACGAGTGACCCATTTGCCCAGACAACTGACCCGTTTGCCAAAGAAGTGACCTGTTTGCCCAAATAGGTGACCGTTATGGCTCATACAGGGGACCCTTTTGAGCCATACGGGCGACCCCTTTGGCAAACTGGTGGCCGGTATGGCTAAACTGTTAACGGTATGAACCCGTTTACTTTCATATAGGCACCAAATGGTTTTTTTCAGTAGGGTTTGAACGTGGGGCATGTACACTTAATCAACTGGAACCTCGAGACTCTCACACGTCAAATGGCTTCCAAGTAGCCTTGTTGGGTTCCGCATGAGCTGTTAATGAGCAAAAAGGTGGCTCTCTTGATATAAAAAAATTCAAAATTAAGCGCCTTGGACACTGTTTGGATCACCGCTCGTAGGAGTGGGTAAGCCTGTCAAGCGCTCATTTTCGGGACAAGCCGATTATTTCGGGTGGCTTCACACCTGTGTGCTTAAAGCGCCATCCAGCGCTCTATTGTAAGTTACAGGTCACGACGGTAGCGGCAAATGCCGCTCAAAGGGATTCATACATCCCTCCGCTACCTCCGCATCCAATAGCGTCTCATCGTTTCCGTGACGTCGTGGCCAAC